>ONZH01011488.1:0-56770 GCA_900303285.1 Rhinella marina
TTTGGACCCTTTTTGAATATTGGCACCACATTTGCTATGTGCCAATCCTGTGGAACACTCCCCGTCAGTATAGAGTCCTTAAATATCAGAAATAAGGGTCTGTCGATGACATTACTTAATTATTTTAGGATACGGGGGTGAATGCCATCCGGTCCTGGTGATTTGTGTTTTATGTTTGTACTGTACATGTCTGTATTGTATTATGTTCTCAAGACAGTTGGCAGAAGCTCATCAGATAGTAGTTAACAAGTTACTGAAGAAAGATGAACTGTACAATTTGCCCAATTCAAGGGGGTAGGGACAAATGACATAGAGGGGTGGGAGGAGAAAGCTGGGACCTCCTAGGGAGAATGACTGCCCCTGACAGCTTAGACATGACAGACACTGTGCTCCTCCCCGAAAAAAGATGTCATATGCCACCAGATGAGATAAAGAAAATGAAGAAACCTGTTAAGAAGAGTGACTGCAGTTAAACTCTTGATGTATACACATGGTTTAGCTGAACTGTTTATATTTGGTTTAGTACAATAGTGTTATCAATAACAGGACAGTGGTGTGATAAAATAAGCAAACTAATGAGTGAAAGTATTTGTATTACCACATTGTCTGCATTGTTGATCATACTGCTAATTGTCTTGTATGTGGTAATATAATACAAGGTGTTTGCTGTATAAGTAACTGAAAGTATATGTTTATATGTGTTTATACACCCTATAGAGAGTTACAGTGTTAGGTTGATGATAACATGTACAATATATACAGTAGATATAGTGAGGTTAGGAGCGGTCATTAGGGATATGTCCTTGCTATAACAGAAACGGTCTGGGTAGATATGCAACTGAAGTATTTTTATATTTTGCTTTGTTGCATTCACTTGATGAAGGGGTGGTGAAAGAAAACATCAGGACTGAGACTATGAAGAGTTTTCACATCAACTCAACCATAGATTTGTTATTGCCATGAACTGAGTTTCCCCAATCTGGATCAAGTTGTTTCAGTGTTACTCTGAGCTGATGTAGGTGCAGATTGCTTGTGAGCCTGAAGATTCAACAGCCTGACCTGGATGTTCTACAGAGGATGATGATGCACAAGCCCAGCAGAGGAGACCCTCACCAGATGTAACAGCCTTCCAGAGACATGGCCTTTAGGCCCAACAATATGCCTTTAGCCACTAGTCTGCTATAACACAAAGGACTTTGCTGCTTGCACTGTTATTGCCAAGAGGTGGACTTTGCAGTTGGAAAAGAGTATGACCAAGACTTTGACCAGAAAACCACCATTCAGCAGGGCCGATGCCAGACTTGTGAAAAGGGGCTACACATCAAGTCTCCTTTCTGAAGGCCAGAGACAAATGTTCTGAACAGCCACTGTTACCTGAGAAAAGGGGCTCTAGAGTCTACACAAGCAACCTTCACACCTGCATTCTCTTCACCCATCAACACAGATGAGGGAGGGGGAAAGACTGAGACAAAGACTGCACTGAGGCTAT
The DNA here is from genome assembly GCA_900303285.1 of Rhinella marina. Classification (NCBI taxonomy): domain Eukaryota; kingdom Metazoa; phylum Chordata; class Amphibia; order Anura; family Bufonidae; genus Rhinella; species Rhinella marina. Next base: position 1,490 of record ONZH01011488.1, read on the forward strand.
ATAAGGGTTTTGGCCAAGCAGTGAATGCACCAGAGATTACAAAGAAGATCTTCACAAAAGAGTGCTTCATATTTTCAGAAATTGATATTTTTGTACCTTTTTTGTTCAACATATTTGTTTTTCTTTAAGCCCATTTGTGACCATGAATTTCTGTTCTAAGCAACCGACATATAGGGAAAAGCTGTAGTGTTAGATTAGTAATGTCACTACACTGAGGGATAACTGTAGAAAGTTATTTAGATATGACACAAAGAATAGAGTGATAGGGGTTAAAGATTAAACCCAGGGGTGGATTGGATAATTTAGATAGGTAGGCAACAAAGGATAGTGTGATTAATAGTATAATTAGCTAGAGTGAATGAAAAATAAAGAACAAGGGGTGGACTGTATATCAAATGTATACTTTTTGTATCTATGCTCTTTATATTCAATTCACGTATGTGTTCTTGTTTCTTTGATCTGCTGTGTTTGACTCTTAGTTGTCTTATCTTCACTATTGTTCTATTGTCGACCATACATTCTCTGTGTATCTAATGTCTGGTTTTACAATTATGTCTGTGTCTTGGGCAATTCTCAAACATTGCCTCATCTAAACAATGATTAATGTTAGAAGTGTCCATAGTTAATATGTAGTTACATAGGCTACTTTCACACTGGCGGCAGGCCTGATCCGGCAGGTGAAGGGTGCTGCCGGATCAGGCCTGCCGCAGTGACATGTGTGGAGCCGGAACCGCGCTCCGGCCCCACACATGTCACACAGTACATACATATACATACACATAAACATACACACACATATAGACATACAAACACACATACATACTTACATGCTCCCCGGCAGGTCTTCGGAGCGTCAGGACGGCTCACACAGGTCACGATTCCCCACAGCGCCCTCTGCTGGGTGCCTGGTGGAATCGTCATCTGACGATTCCACCAGGCGCCCAGCAGAGGGCGCTGTGGGGAATCGTGACCTGTGTGAGCCGTCCTGACGCTCCGAAGACCTGCCGGGGAGCATGTAAGTATGTATGTGTGTTTGTATGTCTTTATGTGTGTGTATGTTTATGTCTGTATGTGTCTATGTGTACCCGGATCCGTAATGGACTCCATTGAAAGTCAATGGAGGGCGGATCCGGTTACCATTATGGTCACACCAGACGGATCCACCCCCATTGACTTGCATTGGGGGTCATTCCGGATCCGTCTTGGTGCGGATGCTGGACCGGAGAGCAAACCGCAGCATGCTGCGGTTTGTTCTCCGGTCTGAAGACGGAACGGAATGCTTTCAGGAGCATTCCGTTGTCTTCAGTTCAGTTTTGTCCCCATTGACAATGAATGGGGACAAAACTGAAGCGTTTTATTCCGGTATTGAGCCCCTATGACGGAACTCAATACCGGAATTTTAAAACGCTAGTGTGAAAGTAGCCTTAGGGTATTTAAAGTGAGTGACTGTGAGCCCAAAGGGGGGGGGTCCATGGAACATGCAGATGTTCAGGAGTGACATGACTGCTCAGGTGCAGCCATGTCAAGAAGTCAACTGCTTTCACAACCGGGTATCCCTGGTGATCCAGTGGAGGGCCTTCCGCCGGACAGATGTATTTTTAACTCATAGCTAAGTATATCTTTGGTTTTATTATTGTTTATTGTACTTGTTTATGATTCTTGTTTACTTTACTTGTTTCTTCTGTATTTTTGTTTATCATTTAAGTAAACTATATCTATTTTCACTTAGTTATTGTGTGTGAACCTATTTATTCTCGCATCATAGAATTCACGGTAAAACAACTATATAATATCTCTCAAAACGAGAATCATCCTCCTGAAGTATGTGCCTCAGTCTCCAAGTTAACCTTGTCTTTCTTGGATTCCATTAGCTCACCTAAATTGAACCCTAAAGATAAAGCTTTGCTTCTATCTCCGTTTACAATCTCAGAATTGGAAAAGGTGTTGAATACCATCCCATCTGGTAAAAGCCCAGGACCTGACGGCCTACCAATCATCTACTATAAGAAATTTAAAGGGATTCTGTCAGCAGGATATGGTGTATAGAGATAATGACATCTCTGTATTGGTCTTAGTGCTGTCATTCTAAATATGTTATTCTTAATGTCATCAGAGCTGTACTTTCCACAAAAAAGCGTTTTAATTCATATTATAATTACCCACATAAGGAGCCCAAGGGGATGTCCTGGGGGCCGTTGGAGCCCAGTCACGCCACATATTTTCGAGCCCAGCACCGCCCTCCCGCTAATTATTCACTCCCCTTCATTGCTGTGTTCTCCTCCGGCTACGACATAATCCCGCGCATGCGCAGTACCTAGTAGGAGAACACAGCGAAGGGGAGTGAATAATTAGCGGGAGGGCGGTGCTGGGCTTGAAAATATGCGGCGTGACTGGGCTCCAACGGCCCCCAGGACATCCCCTTGGGCTCCTTATGTGGGTAATTATAATATGAATTAAAACGCTTTTTTGTGGAAAGTACAGCTCTGATGACATTAAGAATAACATATTTAGAATGACAGCACTAAGACCAATACAGAGATGTCATTATCTCTATACAGCATATCCTGCTGACAGACTCCCTTTAAGAAGCAGCTCCTACCCCAATTCCTTCAGGTATGCAATTCCCTTCTGCTCGGCACATCCCTTCCAGTTCATGCGCTATGTGCTCATATCACAGTTTTACACAAGGAGGGGAAAGACCCAGAGGATTGTGGGAATTATCGGCCTATATGCTTATTGAACTGTGATCTGAAATGGTGGGCAAAGCTTTTGGCCCATAGAATAGCTCCACTTTTATCGCAACTTATTGATCCAGAACAGGTTGGGTTTGTGCTGGGCAGAGAGGGAAACATAATGTCTGGAGAGTGGTGCATGCCATTCATGCAGCCAGAGCCAAAAAATTACCCCTACTACTGTTGGGAACAGATGCAGAAAAAGCGTTCGATCGAGTGAAATGGGAATTCATATGGGAGACCTTAAGGAAATTTGATTCCCCCCCCCCCCTTTATAGCAGCTATCTTCTCATTATACACTCAACCATCTGCCCAAATCTTAATTAATGGTACACTGTCAGATTCACTTCTCATCACAAATAGTACCCGTCAGGGATGTCTTTTATCCCCAACCCGATTTATTCTTTGTATGGAGATGTTATTACTTAAAATTAGACAAACAGACAGTATTCATGGACTAGTTCTGGGTAAATATACACATAAAACTGCGGCTTTCGACGATGACTTATTGCTGTTGATTTCTAACCTGCTCACAAAAATCCAAACATACCTTACCTCCTTGAATATACCTTATATGTCATGGTTTGGTAGAAAGAATTTGCTAAAAACCTTTGTCCTGACACAAATTCTTTATGTCCTCCAATCTCTCCCGATCCACCTTCCAGCCTCCTTTTTCTACTCATTTAAGAAGATGCTCACTGCTTTCCTTTGGAAGCATAAAAGACCGAGATTAGTATACTCTTATTTAACACAAAGAACAGATAAAGGTGGAATCTCAATACCAGACATACATTTATATTATAAATCCATACATCTTGTCAGATGGACACTTCTAGCTAACTCTAATCTTACCACACCCTATTTAGACATTGAAAGAAGACTGTTAGGTCCTCACTTATATTGCAGCCTTTGGCTAAATACCATTTCTGACCATCCAAAAAGAGACTTAAGCACTTTGAGAAAGGGAATGATTAAGGTTTGCCACACTAGTCAATTCTGCCTCACACAATAAATAGCCTCTCTAAACTAACACCCTTAGCAATTTTGCCCGGTTTCTTAAACCACAACTTGAATCCGGACAGCAGCTGGTGGTTGAAGTTGAAGTCCACTATGATAGAAACATGCCTAGAGGGGGATACTCAGATTATGCTGACTGACGTCTACCAGAAAATAGGAGGGGATGAGCCTATTCCAATGCACTCCTTAGATTTTTTGCAAACATGTCAAAAGGTAAAAAAGTCTTTAACTTTGCCTTTGCCAGATCCCACATGGTTGGAAAACCTGACCCTTATGTCTAATGCCCCCCCAAAACTAGTATCTACCATATATAGACAATTATTAGACATTCAAGCTCCTTCCAAGCCATATTTTCTTATGGAATTGGAGAAAGAGTTGGGTATAATGCACTCAAAGGAAGATTGTACTTTTATACTTCCTCATGCATGTGGTTTTTCTAGATGTGTGAGACAGGAGAATTCATTTAAAACCATTACCCGTTGGTATAAAACCCCAGAACTCCTGCATAACATAGGTTTATCCCCCTCCAATAAGTGTTGGAGGTGTGGTCAGGAGAAAGGATCAATGCTCCATATCTGGTGGTCTTGTCCACTATTAGCACAATTTTGGAGGGGGGTAGAAGAGATAATGAATGATGTCTGCTCTATGAATATAAAATTAACACCAGAGCTGATCCTTTTGTGGCTTCCTCTCCCACGGTTCAGACCATCAAAAAATAACCTTCCCACACAGTTATTGGCTGCTGCAAAATTGCTAATTCCCACGAAATGGAGGGATTCCTCTTCGCCTACCATAACCCAATGGAAATATAAAGTGCAGCAAATAAATAGAATGGAAGAATTAGTGGGTTGGGAGAACAATAACAGGCAGCTTTATCTCAAAATCTGGCAGCCATGGTCAAGAACCAGGGGGGGGAGGCGACTGACAACTGTTGGTGGCTTTCTGAACCACTGTACTTTTAATAGGTTTCTATGTGGTATGCACTTACAGAAGCTTTAGAATATTCAAGTATGCAGTAAGATAACAGGTTGAATTCCGAGGAGTCACGGAGCTGTTATTGGTTTCTTTTCGTTTTGGTTATTTTTATGTCATATCGTCATTGTATTAAGCATAATGACAATCATTATGGTGGGTATTGATCGCCCCTGCACACTCTACATAATAGTGCTCTTGCCTCCTTTCGTGCGAATTGTATTCTTATGCTATCATATTGTCACTGATATCTTTTATTCTGTGTTACAGGGATTGTACCCTATTGTTTCTGTGACTTTGTGAAGGCATTTCTGTGTTGTAGTTTCTTTAAAACTCAATAAAGAAAGATTATACAAAAAAAGAAACAACCCTTAGTTGGCATGGGCCTGGAGCAGCTCCAGTGCCCTCAACTGTCCTCAACCTGCCTCTGTCCTTTTCGGTTCCCTCAGCCAGAAAAGTACTATATGCTATGTGCTCTGCGCCACTATACAGCGAGGACAAACTACTTGAGGACAGTCAGCAGCTACTTGGAAGCCAAGAGGTGGGACAGAAATCCGCTCCTTCAAGTAGGCAGTCAAGTACTCATGAGGAGAGTGTAGTAGGAGGTGATGTTGAGAGCGGTCAGGCTTTGTACACCGAGACAGTTGAGGCGGACATTAGCGAAGTGCAAACTGTAGTTGATGATGATGTAGCCGATCGCACTTGGGAGCTGGGTGAAGCAAGGGCTTCATCATCATTATCATCATCTGCAGACGAGACTGACAGCTTGTGCGTCAGGCAGCGGTGCAGGCAGCAAGTCGGTAGTGTGGCCGTTAGTCAGCGGAGTGGCAGCAGTGCGAGGTCAGGAGCCAAACGGGCACGGGGTAGACTGCACTCTTCTCAGGTGCTTTCCGGCCTTGAAAAGAGAGGCGCAGGGGCTCAGCCAGGCAGCGGAGGTACCACTCAGTCCATGCGTAGTGCTGGTGGTAAAATCACCTACTCGGCTGTGTGGAAGTTTTTTGTTAAGACGTCTGAGGAGGTGAACATGGCTATATGTAGAATCTGTGGTCAGAAAGTGAAGCGTGGCCAGGGTGCTAATGTTGGCACCATGGCCCTGCGCCAACATATGCAGCGTCACCACAAAGTGGCCTGGGAGAACCATGGCTCAGATGTGGCGGTCCAGTCAGCAGCAGCAGCAACAGCAGCATCATCCAGTGGCACGCATCCCATTTCAGGCAGTCAAGGCTCCAGCACCTCTGCCGAAAAGAGCTGTCTGTCATTATCTACCGCTCCAGATGCTCCTGGTCCTCCTCCTCTTATTCTTCGCCACTCATTACGGCAGCAGTTATTCACCGAGGCGATTGCAAAGAGACAGCAGTACGCGTCCAGCCATCCTACAGCGCAGAAGCTGACCGTGCTCCTGTCCAAGTTGCTCGTGCTGCAGTCCCTCCCTTTTCAACTGGTGAACTCTGCACCATTCAGAGAACTGATGGCTTGTGCCGAACTGAGGTGGAGAGTCCCAAGCCGTTATTTCTTTGCCAAAAAGTTAGTCCCAGCCCTGCACAAATATGTAGAAGAGAATGTGGCCCACTCTCTGAGCCTGTCGGTGTCTGCCAAAGTGCACGGCAGCGCCTATGTGTGGAGTTGTAACTACGGTCAAGTCCAGTACATGTCCTTTACGTCCCACTGGGTCAATGTGCTTCCTGCCCAGCCACACGAGCAACTTGAACAGGTGACGCCACTTTCTTCTCCTCGTTGTCAAACTGCTGATCCTGCGCTAATGTCTGGCTCCTTCTCCACCACCTCAGCCTCCACTGCAGGGCCAAGTCATAATACTCCTCCAGCATACCACATGTGCAGGGCACGGCGGTGTCACGCAGTTCTACGCCTGGTTTGGCGAACAAAGTGACACGGGGAGGAACTGCTCCGCGTCATGAAAGAAGAAATCGATTGCTGGCTTTCTCTGTGACAACTAAAAATCGGAACCATGGTGACAGATAACGGAAAGAACATGGTGTCCGCGCTGCGCCAAGGAGGGCTGAGCCATGTGCCCTGCATGGCGCACGTATTTAATCTGGTTGTCAAACGGTTCCTCAAGTCTTATACCCAACTCCAAAACATTCTAAAAATGGCCAGGAAACTTTGCATGCACTTCAGCCATTCCTACACCCCCAAGCATACCCTCCTTGAGCTGCAGTGGCAGAATGGCGTCCCCCAACATAGTCTGATATGTGACGTTTCCACCTGTTGGAATTCTACCCTCCATATGTTGGACCAAATGTACGAACAGAGAAAGGCCATAAACAATTTCTTAATGATCCAAGCGGACAGGAGTACTCCCCTGTGTAATTTTTGATGTCAGCCAGTGGCAGCTCATGTGTGACACCTGCTGCTTGCTCAGGCCGTTTGAAGAGGCCATGTTATTTGTCAGTCACCAGTACTACGGTATGAACAACGTCATTCCACTGCTTCATGTCCTGGAACAGATGCTGCAACATCTTTTTGGTCAGGGGACTGGAGATGTGGAGACTGCATCTCACAGCCACATGAGTCTGGTGGGGGCTGAACTGGAGGAGGAGGAGGACATTGGAGCACAAGCATTTAGTGTTTTTTCTACCCAGGTGACAGAAGAGGAGAAGCAGGAGCAGCCAGAGAAGGCATAGGGAGATGAGGAAGATGAGGCAGATAACCCAGAGACACCATGGCAGTATACAGTGGAGTTGGAGGCAGGGAGTCCCTACGAGTCATTTGCGCAAATGGCCCGATGCATGCTCACTTGCTTACGTAGTGACAGCCGAATATTCACCATCCGGCAGAGAGATGACTTCTGGCTCTCCACCCTCTTGGACCCTTGCTACCGGTCTAAAATGGGGGCCTTTTTTTCACCTGCTGAGAGGGAGGACAAACTGAAGTACTATAGAGACATCCTATGTAGTTAGTTAGCTGCTGCCTATCTGTGTCGTCGTCCATACTCTTGCAGGTCTGACCAGGGGGTCCCTCAATGCTCATGTACCACTGCCAAGGCTGCTGTGGGGGGGTCGGGGGTTAGGAGCAGTACCAGCTCCATCAGCAGTAACTTGAGTCTGGAGTTGCTGATGAGCAGCTTTCTTCACCCGCCAAGTGACCAGCAGCAGCAGGTAAACCAGGAGCAGACCCAGAACCAGCAGGTGGTGGCCTACTTGGACAGAACCCTGCCACCCCACATTGAAGATCCGCTGGACTACTGGGCAGCCAAACTGGATTTGTGGCTGCAACTGGCTGAGTATGCACTGGAGAAGATGTCCTGCCCGGCTAGTATTGTGGCATCAGAGCGGGTGTTCAGTGCGGCAGGGGCCATAGTTACCCAAAGGAGAACTCGCTTGTCCTTCCAAAATGTGGAAAGACTCACCTTTGTCAAGATGAATCAGGCGTGGATCAGCCAGGATTTCCACCCACCAACGCCTGATGCATCAGAGTAGATCAGCCATGATGCATCACCCAAACCTTGACAAATGAGAATGTATTCTTCAGGCTACCTGCCTCAGCCACTCTTATGATGCAGCCACCCACCTGATGCCACACAGCTACCAGCTGCTCCTTCTACCACCCAGCATCTTTACCAGTGACTGGCATTGCCACCCACCTCTCCACTCTGTCACTGACCCAATATGTAGCCTTCTGATGCTGCTGCCACCTCAACAATCAGGTCTCCTCATGCTGCTACTGCTGTCACCTCCAGGCTAAGTCACCATGCCACTCTGTGGCCTGATGATGCTGCTGCCGCCTCCACATGCTGTGTCCTAGCTGCCGCTACCTCCAAATTATGTAATTGTGCCACTCTGTGGCCTACTCATGCTGCTGCCGCCTTCACTAACTGTCCTAGCTGCCGCTACGTCCAAATTATGTAATTGTGCCACTCTGTGGCCTACTCATGCTGCTGCCACCGCCTCTGCATGCTGTGTCCTAGCTGCCGCTACCTCCAAATTAAGTAATTGTGCCACTCTACGATATGCTGCTGCTGCTGCCTCCACACGCTGTGGCCTACTCATGCTGCTGCCACCTGGCCACACTGTCGTCCTGCCACTCTATAGTTTGCTGATGCTGCTGCCACTGCTATCTCGAACCTGTCTGGGGGGGCTTTGCCTGTATAAGCGTGTCATAGAACAGGTTCCGTCGAAATGTATGTGGAATCAGTGAATTGATGTAAAAGGCGTGCGCTTTTGGCGCTCTAGTAGGATCTTGGGCCTCTGCACAATTCTTTATAGCTGGCGCTAACATTGACCTGTAAGGCTGAGTTCAGACTTGAGTTGTTTGGTGAGTTTTGGCCCTTAACTGCCCAAATACATAAGAAGCCTGTTATGTGCGTGTCACACTGGCTAACAGTATTATTTCACTACCACAGTAGACTCCCTATTAGTGATGAGCAAGCATGCTCGACGCTCGGCTCAGCTCGGTGTTCGGCCGAACACCGAGTGTACTCGAGCACAATGCTGGCATTCACTGTAATGTTGATTTGTACGCTAATGCTACACATTGTATGCTAATGCGTGCACATTTGTATGCTAATGCATACGCATTTGGACGCTAATGTGTACGCATTGTGTGCTAATGCGTACAAATTCAGTGAATTAGCATACTTTTATGAGCGAAAGGAGTAAAAGAGGAGAAGTCACGATTCTGACCTTTTCCTATTAACCAGACACCCTCCCCTCTTCCGAGTGGGGGGTGCCTGGTTTAGTCCCATTGATTAACATTATGCTCGAGTGCTCGGCCAGAGCACCCGAGCATACCAGCACAGAGGTGCTCGCTCAACACTACTCCCTATGCGTTTTACTGCAAGGCACAGTGTTCTACACCACTATCCAGGCTCTCTGCAGCCTGGAAGTAGCCGTTTTTTCTCGCAACGAATTTATTCGGATCGAAGCAAATCTTTTCGGGAAATTCGGCGAACCAGCTTAATGGAATTTTTGAAAAATTCGCTAATCTCTAACAGGAACCTAAGCCAAACTCACCCTATAGGACCCTGGAACTAATGAGAGGAATGAGTCTACCTGTTCCTCCAACAGGAAGGACGAACAGGAGTCTCTCTAAGGCCAAACAACTGCTTCAACTTAGTGGTTTAGCAGTTTCTCAAAAACTACACTTTTTTTTGCCTGAGCTGCTGGTGATGGTGCCCATTTCCGAAAGTCACCTACAGCTTCCGCCGGTCTGGCAATGATGCAGCAGCGCTTACACCTGCCAGCTCACTGACTGCTGTGTGACCTGAGCACGCGCTTGAACTCTACCTCCTCACAATAAAGGTGGACAGCGCTGCATATGGAAAAGGTTCTGATAAGCGGCCTAGTGTCACAACTAGGAGGGAAAAGTTTTGTAAAATGGTAAAGGAGTACCTAGCTGACAATGTCAACGTCCTCAGCGATCCCTCTGTGCCTTATAATTATTGGGTGTCTAAGCTGGACATGTAGCACGAACTGGGTTGCACCTGACTTCTCTACCCCACCAGAGGAAAGCGGCTGAACATAAAGGAACTTCAAATGTGGCTTTTAAGGTGTATTGAATGAATGACAATAGTAATGTCGCCTTCAATAGCTGCAGAAAAAAATACACCGGATTTCTATTATTTGGGATACACATATGTTAGACAGCAGACGCTGAAAAGGAGGTGTTAAGGTCAGGCAACCTTGCACAATTTTTAACCCACCACAAAAATAATATACTGCAGCCAGATATAACAATGGACTTTTGTGTCTTTTGAACAGAACAACTAGCCCTGCCTAGCCAAATCCTATCCCTACACTATAGCCAAATCCTGTCCCTCCTTGCGCATTTGTTAGACAGCAGACACAAAAGAGGTACGGCGGCCTTAATTAACAGTAGAAAAAATTGCAACGGATGTCAGGTATATAGACTACAGAATGGTTCTAATGCACACGCTGTGCGCGTTGTATTAGCGTCAGGCACACTTGCATTCTTTTTGCCCCAAATAAAAAAAAAATGCGGCTAGATATAACATTGGAATTTTGTGTCTTTTGAACAGAACTACTAGCCCTGCCTAGCCAAATCCTATCCCTACACTATATGTCCCTCCTTGCGTAAATGTTAGACAGCAGACGCAAATGAGGAACTGCGGCCTTAATTAACGGTAGAAAAAATAGCAACGGATGTCAGGTATATAGACTACAGAACGGTTCTAATGCACACGCTGTGCACTTGGTATTAGCGTCAGGCACACTTGCGTTCTTTTTGCCCTAAATTTTTTTAAAAATGCAGCCAGATATAACAATGGACTTTTGTGTCTTTGGAACAGAACTACTAGCCCTGCCTAGCCAAATTCTATCCCTACACTATATGTTCCTTTTGAGCAAATGTTAGACAGCAGACGCATTTAGAAGAAAAAATAGCAATGAATGTCAGGTATATAGACTACAGAACGTTTCTAATGCACACGCTGTGCACGTGGTATTAGCGTCAGGCACACTTGCGTTTTTTTTGCCCCCGCCAAAAAAAAAAAAAATGCAACGTGATATAACAATGGACTTTTGTGTCTTTTGAACAGAAATACTATCCCTGCCTAGCCAAATCCTATATCTACACTATAAGTCCCTCCTTGCGCAAATGTTATACAGCAAGTTGCAAAAGAGGTTCTGCAGGCTTAACAGCAGAAATAATAGCAAAGGATGCCAGGTATATAGTATACAGAGAGTAATACAGCATGCAGCAGCTGCATAGGTGGCGTTAATAGCAGGCCACCTAGAGCTATTTTTAACACCCCAAAAATAAAAAAAAATGTTTTCGACCAAGATAGAAATGCCCTTAAAAGGTCTTTTGGGTCTTTTTAGAAGAAATACTATCCCTGCCTAGCATTCTTCTGTCCCTACACTATCTGTCCCTCCTTGTAGCAGCTGTCCCTAGCTCGGTATGAGCCGGTCACATGTCACTGGTTGCTTTTAAGCACCCGATGACGCATTCCCGGCCATTCAATCAGTGCAATGCCAGTAGCCAACATGGCTACTGGCATTACAGTGAATGCCAGTACCTTCCCGCACGCTAATTGGCTAATTAGCGTGAGGGGAGGGGACTCGAGCATGGCGTGGACCCGAGCGCCGCCATGTTCGGCCAAATACTATATTCGGCCAAACATGTTCGCTCAACACTAATTATTGCCCCTCCGTTTATGTGGAGTTAAATGAACCTAGAAAATCCAGAGAACCTGCTATAACCATATGACACAAAATACATATGCAGTGGTTGATCTCAGCTGTGGGGTCTAATGTAAATAGCACTTTAAGCACCTACTTTATATTACAAAATGCAGCAACCCATATGCAAATTAGCATTAAAGCCATTTAGTGGATTTGGAGAACCCCTTTAAGTGTTGAGCTGAACGTGTCCCTGATAATGTAACCAATCAGAGCTCAAATTTAATATCTTGAGGTGCAGTGGAAAAAATGGTTGCTATTAAAAAGGCTAGGTTTTCTATGAGCCTTGATATATTCTACATAGTGATTTTTGCAAATATATAAGAAATGTAAAAACTTGGAAGGGCTAATAAACAATTACTCTACTCTTGCTCATTGTTTCTAATTAAATCAAACACTGCTGTAGGACTCGGAAGAAGCTCAACATCTCTGACTCCTAGCTACATTTGATCTAGATTGTTAAACAATGGTAAGACAAATAAAAGAAAGGATGACTATCAGTTTGTAAAATGTCATCTTTAATTTCTTGATTGGATCACTAATACTTGCCTTTCTGAATAAAGATGAAGAACAGTTGTATTTTAACGTCCCTTAAGGTAAAGTACATCTCATTTATGCTGCCTAAGAATTTCCTTTAGATCCTGTAATTGTAAATGTTCAAGTTTTGTATCCTTACCTGGGGGAATTGTCTTGTGTTGTTAATGCTGTTATTAAGATAATATTTAAGGTCACTTCTACAGTTGTCAAGTTGACAATAAAGTTTCAGTCTAGAAAAGTCTTCAGCTCACAATCTACTTAAAGGAAGTGTGGTATCAGAAAAGGATCTATTTTTCAAATCATGTTTTATGTTTAATATACTTTAAAACATTATTGGTGAGGTTATTTTTAATTTTTCATGTCAATATCTATATTTAAACAAAAAAACATAACATTCTGCAGTTTTCACACTGGCCACTAAGCCTAATAATAGGCGTCACATCTTGGTCTGTACAGATCACTTTACTGCAGTTACCTGCTTATCTATACATAGAGGTGATAACATTATAGGTAGGATTAAAATAATAGATAGGACAGTATCCACCAATCACAATAGATGATTGTCAAAGCTTATCTATTCTTTCCTTGTACAATGACAGCTGCACAAGTCACAGAGCATGCCTAGAAAACTGTCCCATAGAAATCAATTAGATCCCCTTCTGACCATTGTTTCTTTGAACTATGGGGTTGCCATAAAGCAATTTTCTTAATGTTTTCTAAATGTTGTTAAGAACAGCTCAGGCAAGATGGCCATCCCCAAAATCATGTTCAGAAAATAGAATTTAAAAAAATCTATACTAAAAAAAGAGAGAGGAAAAGGAGATGTGTTTTTATCCGAACCCCTATAATGGACTATAATGGGGTCCATTAGGTTTCCGCTCAGAAGATGATTTTTGGAGCAGAGACAAAAGTTGTGCACGCAGGACTTTGTCTCCGCTTCAAAAATCTTTCTCTGAGCAGAAACCTAACGGACCCATTATAGTCTATGGGGTCCGTAGGCTCCGTTCAGCTCAATTATGTCCCGAATCCGTCCTTTCCATTCTCTTGCTCCTATAACGGAGCAGGAGAATGGAAGGGCTGAACGGTGATGTGAACGAGCCCTTCGTTTCCTGTTCACTAAAATTCCTAGTCCTAATTCCATGTCAGTGTTACCCAGTGTTTTCCCATTTAGTATGTACAGGTGACTTGCATTATTCCTTCCTATGTGCATAACCTTACATTTGTCAGTGTTAAAACTCATCTGCCACTTCTCTGCCCAAGCCTACAATCTATCCAGATCCATTTGTAGCAGTGTACTGTCCTCTTTTGTGTTCCAAGTAGAAAAGGAGAAAATCACAGGTGGCACTCACCAATGGCGTAAAATCTTCTTTATTTTCAACATGGACGAACAAACACAGGCTAGGGGACGGATAGCGTACAATGCAGGCACCCAGTTTCTGAGCCATGTTTCTGATTGGGGTTCAACTAGTCTATCTTTTATAGTATGGCTTCTCCTATAATACTATCAAGGGTTGAGGACCCTTGATGCCTTCCAACCCCTCATCTCTCTCCACCATATCCCAATTATCATTTATAACTTTGCGTATTTTATCTGCCATGGGGCTAAATTTAAAGGAAAAAAACTAAATGTTTTTTGTCATCCTTTTTGGCATCTCTCCTTTTATTGGGACCTTCAGACCCTGAGGGTGTTTCAAGCCCCGTAGAAGAGGCACGCATCATGGCTTCATTCAGCAAATCTATTGGATACCCCCTTTGGGTTAATCGTTTTCTGAGATGCCGAGCTTGCTTTCCATAGCTTTCACGGGTACTATTAATTCTCCTTAGTCTAACGAATTGCCCAGAAGGGACAGGCTTTTTTTATGCTCAGGGGATGATAACTTGCAAAATGTAGGAGCGAGTTGGTGGCCATGGGCTTGCGAAAACCCTCGGTCACCAACTCATCCCCACATGTCATTATGCGGATGTCTAGGAATTCTAGGCTACTTGCTCCAAAATTGTGAGTAAATCTCATATTCATCTTGTTTGTACGGGTGAGGTATTCTACAAATTGTTCAAATAATCTTGCTGTTCCGGACCATACTATAAAAATATCATCTATAAATCTGAGGTATAATTGAATATAAGATATGAAGGGATTTTGAATTGAATAGACATATTTATCTTCTAGCCCAGCAAGATATAGGTTCGCAAAAGTACATGCAAACGGTGTACCCATTGCTGTTCCGAACTTTTGCCTATACCACTTGTTCCCAAACTTAAATGTGTTTTGTTTTAGTATCAGGCCTAGTGCTTCCTTTATAAAATTAACAAAGGTGTCACTTTTATTTGTCTGTCTCAATATACCTGCAACTACTTCAATCCCTGCATCCTGAGGGATGCGAGTGTACAGGCTCTCCACATCCAGGGACGCTAGGTGGAAGTCCTCCTGCCACTGGAATGACTTAAGGGCCAGGAGTAAATCCCCCGTGTCCCTAAGATGGGAGGGTACGGTTTTCAGCAAAGGTCTAAGTAGCCAATCTATATATTTGGATCAGGTCTGTGGAGTCGGAGTCGTGGAGTCGGAGTACAAAAGTATAGAATGGACCGACTCCGACTCCTAAAATATATAATGAATTAGTACATTTAGTTCAGTGCAATAAGTGCTCAATATATTTTTATAAGAATTTGTGAAAATGATGAAATGTCCTATAAATGTCTGTTCTATTCCTGATCTAAGGAATCTATTCCTGATCTAAGGAAGGCCCTTTATGTCCAGTGCATGTTCTCTCTGTATGCTTTATGTTTCCTCTGAGCTCATGTTTGGAGAGGTTAGCTGCTTTCATGGCTTCTATCTGCTGCTGATATAAAACACCTAGAGCCTTATGTATGAAAACTGTCTAGGTGTAGAAGTTTCTTTGTTGGCCATAGCAACCAATCAGAGCCCCCCTTTCATTTCATATAGTGCTCTGGAGAAATGAAAGGGGAGCTCTGATTGGTTGCTATGGGCAACAAAAAAAGTCTTAGACCTAGACAGTTTTCATACATCAGGCCCAGAGGCGTAGCTACTGGGGGGGGGGCAGGGGAGGCGATGCTCCGGGCCCAATACCTCTGGGGGGGCCCAGCAGGGATGGCCTTAGTACAATCAGGCGAATACAAGTGAGTGCTTCTATTATGGAGTCTGATGGGGGAACATTCTGCTGATCTGAGGTCTGATGGGGGTACATTCTGCTGATCTGAGGTCTGATGGGGGTACATTCTGCTGATCTGAGGTCTGATGGGGGTACATTCTGCTGATCTGAGGTCTGATGGGGGCACATTAAGCCGATCTGAGGTCTGATGGGGGTACATTCTGCTGATCTGAGGTCTGATGGGGGCACATTATGTTGATCTGGGGTCTGATGGGGGTACATTCTGCTGATCTGAGGTCTGATGGGGGCACATTCTGCTAATCTGAGGTCTGATGGGGGCACATTCTGCTGATCTGAGGTCTGATGGGGGCACAGTACGCTGATCTGAGGTCTGAAGGGGGCAAGGGACTGTTAGTTTAGTGATGTAAAAGCTGGGGACAGATTTCCTTTAACATAGGAGTCCCCTTTTTTACTCCTATTTATTCCTATATTTTACTGCATTATGTGGTAGAGTATTTAGAGTAGGGTATGTTAATAGTCTATTGTACTGTACTTAACAGCATAGATGATCTAGCAGTTTATATAGTCATCTTGCTAATACAGTATTATAACCACAACTAGTAGTATGTGCCTGTGAAGTTGGAAATGTGCGTTTGGGAAGCCAATAAGTGGGGGGCCCACTCAAGTATGTTTCGTCCCCCCATGTGCTGAACCTCTAGCTATGCCTCTGATCAGGCCCTTAGTGAGCTGTACCCAGAGAAGCCTGATAGATTACAAACTGTTTTTGACATGACTTATCTGTACTATTGATTTTATGCAAATGTGTTTAAAGTTATCACTTAAACATGCTCCATGTATGAGGGAGTTGGAGTCGGAAGTTGGAGTCGGAATCGGAGTCAGGGGAAATTGAGGAGTCGGAGTCGGGGCTTTGGCTTACCGACTCCACAGCCCTTATTTGGATAGAGGCTCCGTTACTGACCCGATCCCAGAGACAATCGATCTCCCAGGGGGTCGGGTCAGTGACTTGCGGATCTTTGTATACTACATATAATAGTATAAAATAAAATACTATGTAGAGGAGGCTGAGAGACAGCTTGGAGACAGTAAAGTTTACGAGGTCTTGAAAACAGAACCCACGTTTAGAATACAATCTCAACTGCGCAGCCTGTTACACAAATATGTTGAGTTGAATTTTCTTTCTAGGAAAAAAGCCAAGAAATTGATCCCCTCATACCCAACTAGACCTAGTTGGTACTTCCTACCAAAGATCCACAAGTCACTTACCCGACCCCCTGGGAGACCAATTGTCCCGGGATCGGGTCAGTGACGGAGCCTCTATACAAATATATAGATTGGCTACTTAGACCTTTGCTGAAAACCGTACCCTCCCATCTTAGGGACACGGGGGATTTACTCCTGGCCCTTAAGTCATTCCAGTGGCAGGAGGACTTCCACCTAGCGTCCCTGGATGTGGAGAGCCTGTACACTCGCATCCCTCAGGATGCAGGGATTGAAGTAGTTGCAGGTATATTGAGACAGACAAATAAAAGTGACACCTTAGTTAATTTTATAAAGGAAGCACTAGGCCTGATACTAAAACAAAACACATTTAAGTTTGGGAACAAGTGGTATAGGCAAAAGTTCGGAACAGCAATGGGTACACCGGTTGCATGTACTTTTGCGAACCTATATCTTGCTGGGCTAGAAGATAAATATGTCTATTCAATTCAAAATCCCTTCATATCTTATATTCAATTATACCTCAGATTTATAGATGATATTTTTATAGTATGGTCCGGAACAGCAAGATTATTTGAACAATTTGTAGAATACCTCAACCGTACAAACAAGATGAATATGAGATTTACTCAAAATTTTGGAGCAAGTAGCCTAGAATTCCTAGACGTCCGCATAATGACATGTGGGGATGAGTTGGTGACTGAGGGTTTTCGCAAGCCCATGGCCACCAACTCGCTCCTACATTTTGCAAGTTATCATCTCCTGAGCGTAAAAAAGGCTGTCCTATATAGGCAATTCGTTAGACTAAGGAGAATTAATAGTACCCGTGAAAGCTATGGAAAGCAAGCTCGGGATCTCAGAAAACAATTAACCCAAAGGGGGTATCCAATAGATTTGCTGAATGAAGCCATGATGCGTGCCTCTTCTACGGGGCTTGAAACACCCTCAGGTTTTGAAGGTCCCCAATAAAAGGAGAGATGCCAAAAAGGATGACAAAAACGTTTTTTTTTTTCCGTTAAATTTAGCCCCATGGCAGATAAAATCCGCAAAGTTATAAATGATAATTGGGATACAGTGGAGAGAGATGAGGGGTTGGAAGGCATCAAGGGTTCTCAACCCTTGATAGTATTATAGGAGAAGCCATACTATAAAAGATAGACTAGTTAGAAGCCGTTATGTTGAACCCCAATCAGAAACATGGCTCAGAAACTGGGTTCCCAAGGGGAACCGCAAATGCGGGAATTGTAATTATTGTAGATACAACCCTCAGTGGAGCTTTTTGTCTTTCGGGGGTATTGAACATAAAGTTAATACGTTGATTACCTGTAAAAGCAAGTTTGTTGTCTATCTCATCCTTTGTGTGTGTGGTAGATTCTACATTGGCAAAACCATTAGGAGTCTATGTGATCGGTTTAGAGAACATTTGAATGCTGTTACTACAGGGAGAGGGTGACATTTAATTCTATTAAGAGAAGAGGCCAAATGGATTATTCGCTCCGCTGCTATGGGCCCATTAGGTCTGAACGATAAAAATTACCTCTGGGTTTTTCTGTGAATGTACGCACAAATTTATTTGTATTGTATTCGCATATTGCTTTTGTTCGCTCAAATGTACGCAAAAATATACGCTGTGCTTCCGTGATGTCAGTTGCGAGCGCCACTTAGGCAGCCCTATGTATATAGCTGGAGCGAATACTCCAGCGTACTCGTGGCCAGAGGAAGCGCTGACGCGCGAAACGGCCATCGCCGCGGCTTGTTGGTGCCTGCATTGTACGCTATCCGTCCCCTAGCCTGTGTTTGTTCGTCCACGTTGAAAATAAAGAAGATTTTACGCCATTGATGAGTGCCACCTGTGATTTTCTCCTTTTCTACTTGGAACACTTTTTGTGCTTTGATTTGTATGGTAGAAGCACCACAATTTTTGGCGTTTATAGGATTGGTCTGATTGTCATATTTTCATACACCATTTGGACACATAGTAGTAGTGCCACCCCTATATAAATCCTGGACTCTTTTTTCTTCATTACTGTCCTCTTTTGTGTTAATTGCTTTACACAGTTTAGTGTCATCTGCAAAAATTGATATTTTACTGTGCAAGCCTTCTACAGGATCATTAATAAATATATTAAAGAGAATAGGGCCCAAATCTGACCCCTGTGGTACCCTACTAGTAACAGTGACCCAATCTGAGTATGTACCGTTAATAACCACCCTCTGTTTTCTGTCACTGAGACAGTTACTTACCCAAATGCAGACATTTTCCCCCAGTCCAAGCATTCTCATTTTATATACTAACCTTTTATGTGGTACCGTGTCAAATGCTTTAGAGAAGTCCAGATATACGACATCTATTGATTTGCCACGGTCAAGTCTAGAACTTACCTCCTCATAGAAACTGATTAAGTTAGTTTGACATCCCTCATGAAGCCATGCTGATATGGCGTTATTTGCTTATTTTCATAGAGGTACTCCAAGATAGCATCTCTTAGAAAACCTTCTAACAGTTTACCCACGACAGATGTTAAACTTACCAGCCTATATTTTCCGGGCTCTTATTTTGGACCCTTTTTGAATATTGGCACCACATTTGCTATGCGCCAATCCTGTGGAACACTCCCTGTCAGTATAGAGTTCTTAAATATTAGAAATAAGGGTCTGGCTATGACATTACTTAATTCTCTTAGGATACGGGGGTGTATGCCATTGATTACATATCGCTAGTAGATTCCATCTACATTATATTGGTGTGTTGGTGGTATGTTGTAATCCCCACCAATTACTAGAAAGAAATATTGACTGCACCATTTTCATTCAGACCTCTTCAGATCAAACATTAACAGTGTATCCTAGTAATATGCCATTAAAGGGGCTATCCCTAAAAAGACATTTATCACCTTGTCTGTGTATAGGTGATTAATGTATGTTCAATGATGCCCCACTGCTTGGACATTACTGATCACTAGAACGGGGTTCATGAGTCTCCTATTGCTCCTCACCCTATGACCATAGTGAGGAGGAGTTTGAATGTATTGAAAGATGAAAATCTACCCTGCCACTCCATCCAAAGTTTGATTGATGGAAAGGAAACAGCTGAGTATTTGGTGGAGGTACCAGTAATGGGGCACTGGGTGTGGGTGTGTGATAAATGTGTTTAGAGAGTAACAATATAACTGTTTTTACATGCATTAGTTTAAAATCTATAACTTTTTTGTGTTTTTCAGACCATTTTAATACTACTATTTATGCAAATACATCATGAATTGTAGATCTTTGTAGGATTATACATTAAAAAAGTATGCAATATATTTTTACATTTTAGCTATTTTTATTTCTAGTAAAAATATATTAAGCTAAAATAGACTCTTTCATACTAGACTTGTATGTTGCAAAATGTGATATTACATGTAGAGTTTTAGTTCTTAGCTGGCAGTATGAGAATAATTTGCACAGGGAATTTTTTTTATATTCTGTCCCTCAAAGTTCATAAAAGATACTGCACCTTACCACTGTAACTGGGACTGCAGAAAAGCCCCAGTTACTGTGGCAAACTTGCCACTTGCAATCATAGTTGTCACTGTTAAGATTGTGTTTCGGTTAGCTAGACATAGCAGCAGCCTACCATAATCTAGGCACTCATGCTACCAGGAACATGATCAGTGGGATAAATACCACTGCTTTTTTATACATAGCTCTTATTGAACACTGTATTCTCGAGACTAGAGAAGACAGAAGAACAGAAAACTGCTTCTGTCTTCTCTCCAGGATTCTTGGCAGTCCTTCACTGTGAGAGACCCAACATTCAGCAGCCCAATCCCTGAGGCAGCTAAAACCCAACGTATAAATGTATGACACATGCTTTAGAGACCCACTACCACCCTGTAATGGTTAATATCTGCAATGATGCAACCTCTTTAGATAGATTTTTTCTAAATGTACATTTATGTGAAGAACCTTTTAATTTCATATTTATCACATTGGACTTCTTTCATAACCTTCTTATTTAACTTCTTTTATCACTTAATCTGCTAAAGGGCTAATGGAGAGGTTATTTTTTTAAATCATTTCTTTGGATCAATGTTTATTAAAAGAAAAGGATGTACTTGACAAACATAGCCTTTCCCTTCTAACAACTATGTAAGGAAGTTAGAGGACTGAAACAGATAATGTATGTGTTTCTTTCAACGACTTGCCTTTTCTTTGCTTGTACAGTTAATGCAATTTAAAAATCTCTATGTACAAGATCAATTAAGGATCATGTAATTAAAGGAACATTGACACGTCAACTAACCAAGATATTATGCTTTTACATCTCATTGGCTTAAACAATAATGTTTGACCAGAAGCACATATTAGCTTATTGTGCAGGATTGGATTAAAATTGATAATTAATTTAACATGAAGTTTCTTGTTTAACTTAAGAGGTCATCAAGAACTAAAGGTAGACTTCATTCTAGACATAGCAAATAGAATACAGTGGGAATATGTCCTGTGTAAACAGCACTTACTGCACATAACTGCTTATGTGGTAATTTTGGAAAAGCATGAATTATAGCACAATCACAAAGCTAGTTTGCTGGCTTCAGATTGGAAAGTGAGTCACAAGGACACATTTTACAGCTACCATGAAATGATTCACACTATGTATTACTTCAGTTCATATAGGTAGACTAACTTGTAGGTTAAGAAATGGCCCTTCACACATTCAATATGTTTATTAAATATTATGTTTATTATGTTTCTTATACTTCTATATTTACATGATTTGTAGCACAGATTGAAAAAGCTGCACAGTTGTCAAATTACACTACAGGTAAATCACGCAGAGGCACAGTTATTATATTATGCCTACTTTTCATATAGCCAATTGCCTGCCCTAGTATTTGCATATCACTCATATGCATAAGGACAAAGGGCTACACTTTAGCAATAAATGAATTATTTCAGCACATTTAAAAAAAACTGAAGATACTTTGTAAAGTGTCAGTTAAAAATATTCCATCGTTTTATAAATACAGCTGCTATGCAGATCTACTGTATAAATCTCCATGGTTACAGACTACATGCAAACCTTTTGTAGTCTGATCCTGCAGTCATCTCTTACCTCTTTCCATATGCTCCTGTTCTACTGCACAGAGGGTGTGTTTATTGATCTGTATGGTGTGGATACATAGGTAGCAAGGGTTTTTCTGTAAGTTCTTTTACATATATTACAGCAATATAAACATCAAAAGCTACATTTAATAGCTGTAGATTTCTATTTTAATATACTTAGAATAGAGTATATCTCTGTAATCTATGGTTGTTGTCTATTTTTTTTCAATTATTATTGTTTTGGCCTCTGAAAAGTAAAGTAACCCACTAAGACTTAAATTCAATGACAATGCAGAGATATTAGGAACTACTGTATGACAAACTGATATACAGTTTGATACTGCCCTCTGTTTTATCTAGCCCACCAGACTCCACATTTAGCATTATACCATCCCTTTGTCAGGACTATTTGACTACCCTACCGCATTTCTATAACTAGATTCTCTTCTTGCTTCATTATTTAACTATTTTATGGTCCCCTATGGAAGATATCCTACCCAGTAAGATCAGAAAAAGATATCCAAAAGCTTGGAAATCACCTTTGTGAAGCTAATACTTAGTAGTTTAAAACATGAATAATACAATAGAAAAAATATATACTTCAAAAAAGCAAATATTGGCATCATGTATAAGAGAGATGACTGAAGCTATAACCACTTTCAAATATATTAAACTAGTTTTAAAAGTTCAGACATGACCTACAACAGTTAGTTTCCATAAATGTAGTACTAACAGTAATGTGTATTTGTGATATGCTTAAGTACAAGGTAAATGTCCATTAATATGCTGATTTGTATAGATTCAAAGACTAAAACATACATTGCAAATGTGAAACGGAATGCAGATCACTTAAAGTCTTAATAATGAATATGATAAAAGTGTTTCATTTCATATACTTGGAAATAATATATAGCGTCTAGAATATTCAGGTTAATCAAACATTTCAGCAAAGTAATTTGTTTGCCTGATTGCATTGCCTACTAGAACATAAAAATAAAACATGATGTCTTTTTTTAATATTGACTATTTGTTCTGACAGCTGTTTTTTATGTTATCTACACAATCACTAATTTGTATGCTCAAAGGCATGAATTATTTAGCCCATAGCACTTAAGAGGATTTGCCAAGTTTCCTTTCATTCATACTCTATGGGATCATTATTTAGAGATCTGGCTGTTGGGAGAGTGATTAAAGAGAGTTTTTAACATGTTTTCACCTATATAGCTAACAGTAGTGCCCCACAGAAGATTGCAAACACATCCCAGACATACCAGTGTGCACATTGTGCCTTTATTCCATGTCCAGGAAAAGCACTTTTATTCTGCAGGAAAACAGCTCCCAAATGCCCAGCTGAAAGGGAAACTAAAAACAGCTTTCTCTCCTGACTTGATTTCTAACAGCTGTATCGTCTGATGATTTTGGTATCATTTGAAAACCTGGAATGCCAGCTTTCAAAGAAGGTCAGAACCATTTTTCGTTCAGCTACCAATCCCAAGATATGAGCAGCTAAAGCAGCCCTCCTTTCTTCAGTCTGGTTTGCTTTGGGCACTTGCAGCAGCAGCAGAGCTGGGCATTTGTGATCTGTTTTCCAGCAGAATAAAAGTGCTTTTCCTGGACATGTAATACAGACACAAAGTGCACACAGGTATTTCTGGGATCTTTATGCAATCTTCTGTGGGTCAGTGTTCTTAGTTATATTGGTGAAAAACAGGTGAAAGACACCCTTTAAGGCCTCTTGACTAAGGCCACCTTTCCTTGTCTGTGTTTAGATCTGTTACAACCTCTTAATTGTATGTACACTAATGCCAGAAGCCTAGCTAATAAAACTGGTGAACTGGAATTAGTGATGTGTGAGGAGGACTATGACATAGTGGGAGTAACTGAGACATGGCTGGATGATAGCTATGACTGGGCAGTTAATGTACAGGGTTACAATCTTTTTAGAAAGGATCGTCAAAACCGGAGAGGGGGAGGGGTCTGCCTTTATGTAAAGTCATGCCTAAAGCCCACACTCCGGGAAGATATAAGTGAGGGACATACAGATGTGGAGTCACTGTGGGTAGAAATAAATGGAGCCAAAAACAATAATAAAATACTAATAGGGGTTTATTATAAACCACCCAATATATCAGAGACCACAGAAAATAGACGAGGCGGCAAATCATAATGAGGTCGTTATTATGGGGGACTTCAACTACCCAGATATAGACTGGGAAACTGAAACCTGTACATCTCATAAAGGAAACAGGTTCTTGGAAATAATCAAAGACAATTACCTTTCCCAACTGGTTCAGGACCCCACTAGAGGGACGGCCATACTGGACTTAGTATTAACCAATAGACCTGACAGAACAACAGGTGTGCAGGTTGGGGGACACCTGGGAAACAGTGACCATAACATAATAACCTTCCAATTGTCATTCAAAAGAGCGTTTCTTCAGGGAGGAACAAAAATACCAAACTTCAAAAAAGCAAAATTTAGACAACTAAGAGAGGCCATAGCCCTAACTACCTGGGACAAAGTCCTCAAAAATAAAAATACAGCCACAAAATGGGATATTTTTAAAAGCATCCTAATATCTAATTGTGAGAGGTACATACCATATAGGAATAAAATAATAAGAAACAAGAAAAAAACAATGTGGATAAATAGAACTGTAAAGAAAGCAATAAATGACAAAAAGAAAGCATTTAAATCACTAAAACAGGAGGGGAGTGAGGAAGCATTGAAAAACTATAAGGAAAAAAATAGAATATGTAAAAGACACATAAAAACAGCCAAACTAGAGACCGAGAGATTAATCGCCAAAGAGAGTAAAACTAACCCTAAAATGTTCTTCAATTATATAAATACTAAAAAGTATAAACCTGAAGGTGTCGGCCCCTTACAGAGTAATGAGGGGGGAGTAGCAGAGAGCGATGAGGAGAAAGCGAAGCTACTAAATAACTTTTTCTCCACTGTATTCACTGAGGAAAATAAAATGTCAGATGAAATGCAGAGTATAAAAGTAAATTCCCCTTTAAAAGTGTCCTCTCTGACCCAGGAAGAGGTGCAGCAACGTCTTAAAAATATTAAAATAGGCAAATCACCAGGACCGGATGGCATACACCCCTGTATCCTAAGAGAATTAAGTAATATAATCGACAGACCCTTATTTCTGATATTTAAGGACTCTATACTGACGGTGAGTGTTCAACAGGATTGGCGCATAGCAAATGTGGTGCCAATATTCAAAAAGGGTCCAAAAACAGAGCCTGGAAACTATAGGCCGGTAAGTTTAACTTCTGTTGTGGGTAAACTGTTTGAAGGTTTTCTGAGAGATGCTATCTTGGAGTACCTCAACGAAAATAAACAAATAACTCCATATCAGCATGGCTTCATGAGGGATCGGTCATGTCAAACCAATTTAATCAATTTCTATGAGGAGGTAAGTTCTAGACTTGACCGCGGCGACTCAATGGATGTCGTATATTTGGACTTCTCCAAAGCGTTTGACACGGTACCACATAAAAGGTTAGTATACAAAATGAGAATGCTTGGCCTGGGAGAAAATGTCTGTATGTGGGTAAGTAACTGGCTTAGTGATAGAAAACAGAGGGTGGTTATTAACGGTACATACTCAGATTGGGTCACTGTCACTAGTGGGGTACCACAGGGGTCTGTATTGGGTCCTATTCTCTTCAATATATTTATTAATGATCTTGTAGAAAGCTTGCACAGTAAAATATCAATTTTTGCAGATGACACTAAACTGTGTAAAGTAATTAACACAGAGGAGGACAGTGCACTGCTACAGCAGGATCTGGATAGACTGGAGGCTTGGGCAGAAAAGTGGCAGATGAGGTTTAACACTGACAAATGTAAGGTTATGCATATGGGAAGGAATAATGCAAGTCACCAGTACATACTAAATGGTAAAGCATTGGGTAACTCTGACATGGAAAAGGACCTAGGAATTTTAGTGAACAGCAAACTAAGCTGCAGAAACCAGTGTCAGACAGCTGCTACCAAGGCCAATAAGATAATGGGTTGCATCAAAAGAGGCATAGATGCCCGTTATGAGAACATAGTCCTGCCACTTTACAAATCACTAGTCAGACCACATATGGAGTACTGTGTACAGTTCTGGGCTCCTGTGAACAAGGCAGACATAGCAGAGCTGGAGAGGGTTCAGAGGAGGGCAACTAAAGTAATAACTGGAATGGGTGGACTACAGTACCCAGAAAGATTATCAAAATTAGGGTTATTCACTTTAGAAAAAAGACAACTGAGGGGAGATCTAATAACTATGTATAAATATATCAGACAGAGATCTCTCCCATCATCTATTTATCCCGAGGACTGTGACTGTGACGAGGGGACATCCTCTGCGTCTGGAGGAAAGAAGGTTTGTACATAAACATAGAAGAGGATTCTTTACGGTAAGAGCAGTGAGACTATGGAACTCTCTGCCTGAGGAGGTGGTGATGGTAAGTTCACTAAGAGAGTTCAAGAAGGGCCTGGATGTATTTCTGGAGGGTAATAATATTACAGGTTATAGTTACTAGAGATGGGTTGTTGATCCAGGGAGTTATTCTGATTGCCTGACTGGAGTCGGGAAGGAATTTTTCCCCCAAAAGTGAGGAAAATTGGCTTCTACCTCACAAGGTTTTTTTTGCCTTCCCCTGGATCAACTTGTAGGAAAACAGGCTGAACTGGATGGACAGATGTCTTTTTTCGGCCTTACAAACTATGTTACTATGTTACAAGACAGTCAATGCTTCATCTATGAAGATGTCCATGAAAAGTCTGTGTTTGGTTTGTGTCTCCATTTTTGGACCTCTATGTGTCATCCATATTCCATGTACATTGCTAGGCAAAACATTGACTTTCAGAACTTCACAGACCATTGACACCTAATGCCACGCATGTCCTATCAGTAGTTTTTCATGGACTCATAGACTTCAATAGGTGTTTTTGGTCCAAATTATGGATCAAAGTGGCTCATGTCTTAGTTATTTTTCCACTGATCCAAGGTCAGTGGAAAACCAATGGTGTATGAACAAACACATTGAACCAATGGATCTGTGCACTGTCCATGGAGAACACTGACAGCAGACATCCATGATTGACTAAAGTGTGAACAAGTTCTTATCATGCATGTCTACTAGCACTTAGTAGGTGGATGTGCACATAACTATAACTTGTAGAAATCCAGAGCACTCCAAAAATTTCCAAATGCAGGTGGTGTTTATTAAGGCATCATAGTACAGTGCGACGTTTTGGCTCAGTAGAGCCTTTCTCAAGCCGGCTTGAGAAAGGCTCTACTGAGCCGAAACGTCACACTGTACTATGATGCCTTAATAAACACCACCTGCATTTGGAAATCTTTGTAGTGCTTTGGATATCTACAAGTTATTTCCATACGGGACCTGCATACCGCGAGCACCCACAATCCGCTATTAGGATTTTCTCAAAGATTCTACAACCTGGTTCTCAGGTAATAGCATTCCTGTTCCACCCCTTTATGTTTTCTGGACATTATCTGCTGTGCACATAACTATGCACTTTGAACACTAGGTGGCACTATTTAAGTAACTAAATATCACAATTCTTCACTGGACCATTTCGTTAACAGAATTAACATAACAAACATTATTCATTTTTCTGACCTATAGAATATTTAATGGAGGGGAACTATTTTATACGTACGTTAAAGTAGTTGCATCAGATAAGCAGTGTTGTTTTCCAGGCCTCCTGACCAATGAACATGATGTCACTGGTCTAGGGTAAGGAGAACCTTGACCTTCTCAAAGTGCTCATCGTCAGGGTCCTGGATGTCGGACCCCCACAGATCTGATACTGTTGACCTATCAAGAGGATATGTTATCAATATAACAAAGGAGGAAAACCTATTTACGGCCTCATGCACACAACCATAATTTATGTCCTCATCTGATCCACATTTTTGTGGGGACCCATTCATTTCAATGGGGCTGCAAAAGATGAGACTAGGATAGGATATTTCTACAGCAGTAAAAAAAAAAAAATTGGCAGCATACACAGCCAAATTTTGTGTTTTGTGGATCTGCTGCTTGTGGACCGTGATTGTTTGCATGAGGCCTAAACATGTATTTTGTGTGAAAATCCCAGAAAACAATAGAATATTGAGTGGCATGAGTATCTTATAAATAAGATATTTTGACTCCTGAAAATATATGAACATGAACTTAACAGTAGGGGGAAATAATGGATACATTAGGGGGAAATTTATCATAAGGGGAATATTTGAAGTCAGTTTTACTACAGTCTGCATTGGCATACTTTATGCCACATTTATCAAATGTCTCATGTTGTTTGATAACACGTAGGAATGGCAGTAGAGGCCACAAGTGTGTGGCATTAGGCGGGTGGCAGTATCAGAATGGTGGCAGCAGCATGTGGCCAGAAGTAATGGCCCAATTTGAAGAATATTACAGTGTGCCAGAACACCACAGTCTTATTATTAGTGGGAGAATGATCTATTCTGCTGCACCAGGAACCTGTGTCTGGAACACCTACTCTGATGCCAGACTACTGGCCGGGCAGGAAAGCAATACCCATGGCAAAGTCAGCCAGTTGCGGCTACACTTCAAGTTTTCATGCCCAATAGTCCAGGGGATCTTGGATAATGGGTGACAGGGTGCAGTTCAAGTATGCCACTATCTGCTGATTCAGGTTCTGCTGCATGTTCTGCTGCTGGCTGGTGTCTCCAATAGGTGGCTAAAGAAAATTGTTCATCATAGACTCCAAACTGAAGTTGCTGCATATGGAACTGATGCTGCTTTTTAACCCCCTCCTTTGACCAGTCATGTGAGCATAGAGGGTCCCCCAGTTAGACCTTCATGAGGGCAGCAATAGTGCTCGTGGCAGCAAACAATTGACTACACAGCAAGTCTCTGTAGTAGTCCATTTTTGCTTCTCTCTCAGTAGGTCTATAAAATGCCAACTTTGACCGGTAGCAAGGATCTAATAATGTAGATAGCCAGAGTAGTCATCCCTCTGCCAAATTCTTACAATGTGGCTATCAGTAAGCATATAAAAAAGCATGTATCTGGTCATTTGCTCAGGGGACACATGCTACCACGGTCTGTTGGGGGTCATCTGCATCATTGTCATCCCCATGCTCCTCCTGCTCCTCTCATGCCACTTGGACAGATAAACCAACTAATGGTGTATAGAATTCATGGGCATCATCCTTCTCAGGGCTCAGGTGGTTGTGAAATGTAGGTGCCATGTCATCTGTCCCCTCCCAATCAGATTTTTTAAGCATTTCCTCTAGAACATGAAGAAATGGAATGACATCATTCATCCTGCAGACTGCAGACTGACAAATAAAGTGGCCTCCTCAAAGTGCCTGAGCAAATGGGTCATGACAGTAATGAGCTGCCACTGACTAACATGGAAGTTACACCGGGGAATAAACCTGTCGATCTTCTGCATTAAGAAATGATTGACTGCCTTCCTCTGCGGTCTAATAAATGTAGCGTGGAGTTCTAGCTGGTGGAAATGTTGCATTTTAGGTGATACTGGGGAAGAGCATTTTGCCTTTGCAGCTCAAAAAGAGCATGTTTTGCATGGTAAGTGTGGCTGAAGTGAATGCACAGTTTCCTGGACATTTTTAACAGCTCTTGCAGTTTAGCGGAAGGCATGAGTAACCAGGTGACAATGAGATTAAAAAACATGTGCCATGCAGGGCACATAGCTCAGCCCTGCCTGACGCAGTACAGACAAAATGTTCTTCTCGTTATCAGTAACCATGATTACTATCACCACTTGGCAAGGAGATAGCTACTGTTCGATTTCTTTATCAATGATGCTAAGCATTTCCTCCTCGGTGTGGCTCCATTCGCCAAGGCTGACCAGGTGCAGGACCACAACACAACACCTAGATTTGCATAGGTGATAGGTTAGAGGACCACTCTGAACTATTTCTACACTGGAAGATGAGGACAATGTGGATGATGAACAGGCAGAGGAGGATATTGGCGCATAAATCACAGCATTACAACGTGAAGGTGGTATGACCATCACCTTGCCAAGTTGCTGGTGTGCCTGGTCAGGAACTGCTTTTACCCAGTGGGCTGTGAAGAGCAAGTAACATCCTTGCCTATAATTGCAACTCCATATGTCAGTGCTGGCGTAAATTCTACCAGACACCGAGAGGCGCAAGGACTGGCCCATCTTCTGCTCAATATACGTGTGCAGGGCTGGTATAGCTTTTTTTTTTTTTTTAAGTAATGTCGGTATGGGACTCTTAACCTTGGCTGGGCGCAAGCCGTCATTTCTCTGCGGTGCACATTCAGGTGCACATTCAGCTTCTGCAATGTTGGATGATTGCACGCATACTGCTGTCTTTTTTAAATCGCCTTAATGATTGATTGCCTTTAAAACAACTGACAAGAAGTAAGAGTAGGGGGAGGAGCATCAGGAGCTATCAGGCTATAACACTACACAAGTGGCATGGTTTTCCTATGACACTTTATTGTGACTCTCCTTGTGTTTACACAGGGCCATCATGCCAATATTTGAACCTACAATCTCCCTACAGTGTTCCTGCACTCCCCCTATTCAATTAAAAACTTTCTGCAACACTGCTGTTAGCGGATAAGCACTTTTCAAGTCTTTCCCTAAGCTCAGCTCACAGTGCAATGGCAGAGACGCCCCGGATGAGGCTTTTTATAGGGCTGTGACATTAGAGGAAATGGCTGATTGGCTGGCTTCATAGCATTATGGGTGATCTCATGTTCCCAGGCTTCTTACTTTCACTTTGTAACATGTGTAGCAGCTATTTTCAGAAAAATCGAATTTGTTACCATGAAGCGCGAGAAAATTCAGATTCATGTTGAATCAATTTTTCCTAACTTAAGATTAAATTTCACTTCAGATGCTTTGAGTCACTCAACACAAGTAGCACTGCATGTGCATTTGCTGCTCCAGTAGTGGCAAAATTGACTCTGTACTTGAAACAGCGGCACAGGCACCAGATTGTCAGGGTTGGGCGAGATACCCGTCCATGTCAATCAAGCGGCTGGGTGCTTCCTCGCTTGCAGGGATAGTCCCCTCTCAAGTGAGGAAGTCTTGCTGATGAGATGAATCGATTTGTTAGATCTTGACTCCTCACTGTACTGTATATACTGTATTTAGCAATGAACTTACTGGGAAGTAAATGCACGGCTTTGGAGAATCATACTATGTCTCTGATACTGTTATTTATTTCTTGGGTTATTTTCCTTCTCATTGTCATCTTGAAGTGTTACAACGTTATGTATGTATATTACAAGTGTAAGTACAATTATTTTGATCACTCTTTTCCAATTCTGAAAAGTGAGAACACTTTTATTTGTCTCCCTACCTTCTTATTGTTGACTGTGCCATCATTACAGAAGGATGGGAAAAACTGGTTTGATCTCGTTGTTAATGACCTCTCTGAACTCATCAGAGCAGGTTTTCACACAATATTGGTTTTAAGTATTTCAGCCAATTAACTACAAATTCCGCAGCATGATTTTCTTTTGTGAAACCTAATCAGTACAATTTCTGGCTAAGTTCAAGCTCAGTAGTTTTCCATTTATCTTTTTAGCATCTTGTACACCTTGGGTCCATTGTGTTAACTTGACATGTACTCATGTAGATAAATGCAGCCTATCAAGGTTGCTAAAGTTTACTTCTGTGTAAAGAAAGTAAACTCTCTGTTTCTTCTAAATAAGAAATAAAGCTGTAATAACACTGTAGTGAATGTAGAGCACAACTTATCTTTTAAGCAATACATTACTCACTCTGTAAAGAACAACTATATTATTCAATTATTTTCTACGTACAGTCTCATGAGGTTGTATTTTCCTTTGCTAACCACAAGGGACAACAATGTTCAGGGTTACATTTTCCTCAGGATAGCTCTTATTAATTCTCAGTCAGCACTTATTCTGTGGGATGTGGTGGATGTGTCAAGGAAAGGAGTCCCACTTAGTAGTACAGAAGAGAGACCGACACTCCCTTTTTCGGTTGAATGAAATTCTTCTTTTATTGTCACATTAATACAAATGTTCAAAGGAAGACGGCTCACTATAGAGTCAAAATGCATCATATATTTCTATTAAAAGATGAATTTCATTTAACCAACAAAGTGAGTACCAGTCCTTATTCTGTATTATCCTCAGGATAATTCAATTTTGCAGTTTCTCCAAAGTTCCACAAGAAATTCAATTAGTTACGAATGAATTTGTCACAAATTGCTATAAATCAGGAATACCCAAGCCATTCTGCCTTAAGGTACAGCCCATGATGCAGTGAAGAACGGTGCGGCCAATTAGCCCGCAGCTACCTTTCATTTAATAATGAAGACCTCACTGTATAGTCCGTCTTCATGTTTAATGGCTTTGTGACACCTTTAATGCACCTTTAAACATACCCACTTCTCTAACTCCAGAGCTCTCCTGCCCTGCAGGTAGGAACCCTTCTTCTGCCATCTACTTTTCCTCCTTTTCCACATAATCTAATGTCGATGAGAATATGTCATCAGGAAAATCCAGCTCTCTGCATCTTTCTGATTTTTCTAGGACATGGAGACTTTGAAGGATGATTTGGAAAAAGTAAAACCAGCAAAAGATGGATGGTCATCATTAAAACCCTAAATGGTGCAAACTCTATGGTATTGGTTGGCACTAGAGATGAGCAAGCATACTCGTCCGAGCTTGGTGCTCGTTCGAGTATTAGGGTACTCGTAAGTGCTCGCTGCTCGGACGAGTATCTCGCCATGCTCGAGGAAATGGCATCTTCCGCATCGTGCATTTTTGGCGCCTATAAACTCAGCCAATCACAAGCCAGGAGACTCTGCGGTACACCCAGCATCACGTGGGGCCCTTACATGTCAATAGCAGGGGTTGGCTGGCCTGATCAGGTTAACCTTGAATATACTAGTGACTGGCCGCGGTGCTCGGCTCAGATGCTTTCTGGATGTCGTTAGCTGCTGCGTTTCAGGGAGAGTGTTAGGACCTGCATTTAGTTCTCTGTTAGACAGGAATCACCCACAAAGAACCCAACAGCCCTTCAAAGGGCTACAAGACATTTTTGTCTCCTGGCTTGGCTGGCTGGCTGGCACTAGTAGTGCAGCTATCGCCATATATAACCCCCTTTGTTTTTTAATGTTATATCTCAGTGATACAAATCCATTTCACACAGCAGTGTGGAACCATTCTGTGTGTCACAGTTCAGCTGTCCACTCACTCCAATCCGTATTTTCTGTCCAGGTGACACTTTCTGTACGTCACTTAATACAACCAAGTCTTTTGCTGCCTGTCATGTATATAGCTTGATCCCAAAAATCTCTGTGCGACATTTGTCTGTGTCGCAGTCTAAATAGCCACCGTCAGTAGGGTGTCAGTTAGCGCTACGATAGTTTCTGGACGTCACGTTCCAAAAAAAACAAAACTCCCAAAAAAAAAATTTTTTAAAATTGTTTTTTAGTTGTTTTAGCTCAGTGATACAAATCCATTTCACACAGCTGCGTGGAACCATTCTGTGTGTCACAGTTCAGCTGTCCACTCACACCAATCCGTATTTTCTGTCCAGGTGACACTTTCTGTACGTCACGTAATCCAACCAGGTCTTTTGCTCTCACGTATATAGCTTGATCCCAAAAATCTCTGTGCGACATTTGTCTGGGTCGCAGTCAAAATAGCCACCATTAACAGGGTGTGAGTTAGGTCTACGATAGTTTCTGCACGTCACGTTCCAAAAAAAACAAAACTACAAAAAAATATATAAAAAAAATATAAAAAAAATAGTTCTTTTGTTGTTTTAGCTCAGTGATACAAATCCATTTCACACAGCAGTGTGGAACCATTCTGTGTGTCACAGTTCAGCTGTCCACTCACTCCAATCCGTATTTTCTGTCCAGGTGACACTTTCTGTACGTCACGTAATCCAACCGGGTCTTTTGCTCTCACGTATATAGCTTGATTACAAAAATCTCTGTGCGACATTTGTCTGGGTCGCAGTCAAAATAGCAACCATTAACAGGGTGTGAGTTAGGTCTACGATAGTTTCTGCATGTCACGTTCCAAAAAAAACAAAACTACAAAAGAATATATAAAAAAATATATTAAAAAAATAGTTTTTTGTTGTTTTAGCTCAGTGATACAAATCCATTTCACACAGCAGTGTGGAACCGTTCTGTGTGTCACAGTTCAGCTGTCCACTCACTCCAATCCGTATTTTCTGTCCAGGTGACACTTTCTGTACGTCAAGTAATCCAACCGGGTCTTCTGCTCTCACGTATATGGCTTGATCACAAAAATATCTGTGCGACATTTGTCTGGGTCGCAGTCAAAATAGCCACCATTAACAAGGTGTGAGTTAGGTCTACTATAGTTTCTGCACGTCACGTTCCAAAAAAAAAAAAAGAAAACTACAAAAAAATATATTAAAAAAATATATTAAAAAAATAGTTTTTTTGTTGTTTTAGCTCAGTGATACAAATCCATTTCACACAGCAGTGTGGAACCATTCTGTGTGTCACAGTTCAGCTGTCCACTCACTCCAATCCGTATTTTCTGTCCAGGTGACACTTTCTGTACGTCACGTAATCCAACCGGGTTTTTTGCTCTCACGTACATAGCTTGATCACAAAAATCTCTGTGCGACATTTGTCTGGGTCGCAGTCAAAATAGCCACCATTAAAAGGGTGTGAGTTAAGTCTACTATAGTTTCTGCACGTCACGTTCCAAAAAAAACAAAACTACAAAAAAAATATAAAAAAATATATAAAAAAATAGTTTTTTTGTTGTTTTAGCTCAGTTATACAAATCCATTTCACACAGCAGTGTGGAACCATTCTGTGTGTCACAGTTCAGCTGTCCACTCACTCCAATCCGAATTGTCTGTCCAGGTGACACTTTCTTTACGTCACTTAATTAAACCAGACTGAACAAGTTTGTGGGTTTCAGTACACCAGGCCCATTTATTTTTTGCTTTTTATATAATACACTTATATACAGAAAATATTGAACCCCAGGGCTAAGGGTCGAGGACGAGGGCGTGGGCATTCAATTACTGCAGGGGGCAGAGGCCGTGGTCCTGGGAAGGGTGAGACAGTACCTGCTGATGAGGGAGCAGGGGAACGCCGCAGAGCTACACTCCCTAGCTTCATGTCTCAACTTACAGGGACACGTGGTAGAGGACTGTTGAAACCACAACAGTGCGAACAGCTGATGTCGTGGATTGCGGACAATGCTTCAAGTAATTTGTCCACCAGTCAGTCTTCCACGCAGTCCACCCACGTTACCCAAGGGAGCACTCCTCTGGCTCCTCCACCTCAACCTCCTTCCCCCCAGTCTGCCCCCTCCCAGGAAAATTTGGAATGCGATCCGGCATACTCTCAGGAACTGTTTTCTGGACCCTTCCCAGAGTCACAAACCACTTCTCAGGTTGCTGCTGACCTCGTTCCCGATGCCCAAGTTTTCCAACTGTCGCAGTCTGTGGGTGATGATGATGATGATGATGACAATGTTGAGTTAGTGGAAGAAGTTTGTAAAGAGGTGTCGGACGATGAGGAGACACTGTTGTCAGACAGTGGTGAAGTTGTTGTCAGGGCAGGAAGTCCGAGGGGGGAGCAGACTGAGAAATCGGAGGATGACGAGGTGACTGACCCAAGCTGGGTTGATATGCCGAGTGAAGACAGTGCTTCTGAGGCAGAGGCGAGTGCTGCGCCAGAACAGGTTGTAAGAGGCAGTGGTGTGGCCAGAGGGAGAAGCAGGGCCAGAGCTGGTGCATCAGCAGCAACTGTTTCACATAGTGAAGCTCCCATGGCGAGGCCTAGATGTTCGCAAGTCTGGAGGTTCTTTAAAGAAAATGAGGATGACCGACGGACTGTGGTGTGCAACCTGTGCCACACCAGGATCAGCAGGGGTGCCACCACTACTAGCCTAACCACCACCAGCATGCGCAGGCATATGAGTGCTAAACACCCCACTCAATGGAACCAAGGCCGTTCACCACCTCCTGTGGGTCACACCACTGCTCCTTCCCCTGTGTCACTCGCTGCCTCTGCTAGTCAACCCCCTGCGTCACTCGCTGCCTCTGCTAGTCAACCCTCTGCCCAGGACCCCGGCACGAGCGCCTCCCGCCGGAAAACCACACCTTCGCCTCCACGATCCTCCACAGTGTCCACCAATGTGTCCCAGCGCAGCGTTCAGCTGTCTTTACAGCAGACGCTGGAGCGCAAGAGGAAATACAGTTCCACCCACCCACATGCCCAAGCCCTCAACGTCCACATCTCCAAATTGCTTAGCCTGGAGATGCTGCCTTAAAGGCTGGTAGAGACAGAGGCCTTTCGCAATCTCATGGCGGTGGCTGCCCCTCGGTATTCGGTCCCCAGCCGCCACTATTTTTCCTGATGTGCCTTCCCAGCCCTACACCAGCACGTGTCACAGAACATCATCCATGCCCTGACCAACGCTTTTTCTGAGAAGGTCCACCTAACCACGGACACGTGGACAAGTGCTGCCGGGTAGGGACACTATATCTCACTGAGGGCACATTGGGTTAACTTGGTGGAGGCTGGGACCGAGACTGACCCTGGGGCCGCTCATGTACTGCCCACAGCGAGGATTGTGGGGCCTATCTCGGTCACGGTTTCTCAGACGTAATATGCCTCCTCCTCTGACCCCTCCTCCTCCACCTCCTCCTCCGAATTACCATCCATGGGCACGGCGCCTTCAGTCGGTAGCTCTAGGCGCAGCAGCAGTGCCGTGGGTAAGCGCCAGCAGGCGGTGCTCAAACTGCTGAGCTTAGGTGACAAAAGGCACACCGCCCAAGAGCTGTTACAGGGCATCACGGCGCATACCGATGTGTGGCTGGCACCGCTGAACCTCAAGCCAAGCATGGTTGTGTGTGACAACGGGCGTAACCTGGTGGCGGCTCTGCAACTCGGCAGACTGACACATGTGCAATGCCTGGCCCACGTGTTCAATCTCATAGTTCAGCGGTTCCTCAAGACATACCCCAATCTGTCTGATTTACTCAGCAAGGTGCGCCGCATCTGTGCGCATTTCCGCAAGTCGACCACAGATGCTGCCACTCTCAGGGCAGCGCAGCGCCGCCTACAACTGCCCGCTCACCAACTGTTGTGCGACGAGCTCACGAGATGGAATTCGACATTAAACATGTTATCCAGAGTTTACCAGCAGCGCAGAGCGATTGTAGACTGCCAGATGTCAACTTCCACCAGAACTGGTAGTCAGGTCAGTCAGATTCCTCAAGTCTACAATGAGGAGTGGACGTGGATGTCTGATATCTGCCAGGTGTTGACCAACTTTGAGGAGTCAACACAGATGGTCAGCGGCGATGCCGCCATTATCAGCCTCACCATCCGGCTGCTTTGCCTGTTGAAAAACTCACTGCTCAGCATCAAGTCGGATGCTTTGCGCTTGTCACAAGAGACGGTGGAGGAAGATACGTCGCTTGATAGCCAGAGCACCCTCCGGTCTGTTTCTCAGCGCGTATCAGAGGAGGGGGATGAGGATGAGGAGGAAGAGGAGGAGAATGTCGGCGAGACAGTAGAGGGTACCAGTGCTCAGTCCTTAACTCTTGAGCGTGTATGGGCTGAAGAGGAGGACTTGAAGGAGGAGGAGGAGGAAATGGAGAGTCAGGCCAGTGAGGAGAGGGAATTCTTACATGTTGGGACTCTGGCGCACATGGCAGACTTCATGTTAGGCTGCCTATCCCGTGACCCTCGCGTTAGAAGAATTTTTTCAAACACCGATTGCTGGGTGTTCACTCTCCTGGACCGACGGTACAAGCAGAACCTTCCCACTCTCATCCCTGCAGAGGAAAGGAGTATGAGAGTGAATAGATATCAACTGAAACAAGCGCACAAGCTGAAACAATTCTTCCCATCTGACGCTGCTAGCGGCAGAGGGCATGGTTCTGTGGGCCAAGTAGCGGGGGAGAGGAGGCGAGCAGGCAGCTTGTCCAGCACTGGCAGGCGAACGCTCTCCAAGGCCTTTGCCAGTTTTATGTCACCCCAGCAAGACACTGTCACCTGTCCCCAGTCTAGGCAGAGTAGGGGTGAGCTGTACAGAAAGATGGTGAGGGAGTACCTAGCTGACCATACCAACGTCCATAGCGATCACTCTGCTCCATACAACTACTGGGTTTCAAAGCTGGACACGTGGCCTGAACTGGCGCTGTACGCCCTGGAGGTGCTGGCCTGCCCTGCCGCTAGCGTGCTGTCAGAGCGGGTATTCAGTGCAGCTGGTGGCGTCATCACCGATAAGAGTACACGCCTGTCAACTGACAGCGCTGACAGGCTGAGGCTTATTAAAATGAACAAAGCCTGGATTTCACCGGAATTCAAATCTCCTCTGGGGGAAAGCAGCTAAAGATTAACATTATTTATGTATCCGATTCCTCTTCTCTACTCCTCCTACTCCTCCTCCTCCTCCATATCGTCTTTGCCTAACGCTGACCAAAAAAACGCCATTTTTTAGAGGTCCAACTGGCACTCTTTTACCACAATTTTTCAGGAGGGCCCCCTACAGGCCCTCTCTTCAAAAATTTTTCTGGAGGTCCACCTACAGGCCCTCTCTTCAAACAATTTTTCCGGAGGTCCACCTACAGGCCCTCTCTCCAAACTATTTTTCCGAAGGTCCACCTACAGGCCCTCTCTCCAAACAATTTTGCCAGAGGTCCACCTACAGGCCCTCTCTTCAAACTATTTTTCCGGAGGTCCACCTACAGGCCCTCTCTCCAAACAATTTTTCCGGAGGTCCACCTACAGGCCCTCTCTCCAAACAATTTTTCCAGAGGTCCACCTACAGGCCCTCTCTCCAAACAATTTTTCTGGAGGTCCACCTACAGGCCCTCTCTCCAAACAATTTTTCCGGAGGTCCACCTACAGGCCCTCTCTCCAAACAATTTTTCCAGAGGTCCACCTACAGGCCCTCTCTCCAAACAATTTACGTCTTTTTCCTATCTTTCTCTCTCTCCAAACTATTTTTCCGGATAGCTGCCATATACGGTATTAAACTGAGAAGAATACATAGAACACATGCCACACTTGATTGAGCTCATAATTTACAACTGTACCGGTTGATGCTAAATTTTTAAGTTGGGGTCCTGCGTCGTCATTCGAACTCCATCCGGCTGTTGTCACCACCACACACGCTAGCCCAGGGGGCACTCCTCTGGCTCTTCCAGCTCAACCTCCTTCCCCCCTGCCTGCCCCCACCTACAGGCCCTCTCTCCAAACAATTTATGTCTTTTTCCTATCTTTCTCTCTCTCCAAACTATTTTTCCGGATAGCTGCCATATACGGTATTAAACTGAGAAGAATACATAGAACACATGCCACACTTGATCAAGCTCATAATTGACAATTGTACCGGTTGATGCTAAATTTTTAAGTTGGGGTCCTGCGTCGTCATTCGAACTCCATCCGGCTGTGTTCACCACCACACACGCTAGCCCAGGGGGCACTCCTCTGGCTCTTCTAGCTCAACCTCCTTCCCCCCTGCCTGCCCCTCACCTATAGGCCCTTTCTCCATACAATTTACCCCGATAGGGGAGGTATTAGATATTATACTGATTTTTGTTTGTTTCTCTTTTAATTGGCTCCTGACCTGTGATAGGCAGAGCATGGACACGTTTCTTTAGCTGCAGTAGAAAAGACACTCCCCTGGCCAGAGCAAGCTCTTTTTCCTTTTCCGTGTTCGAAAAATCCATGAAATATATGGTCCCAAGATAGGGGACGTATACGATTTTAAACTGAGAAAAATCGTTACCACACATGCCCCACTAGGAGAATTTGGGGTAATGGTGGGATTAGGCAGCCTCAGAGGCATCCATGCATGCTGCCCCTGCTGTTTCCTGTCCATTTCCGTGGTGTTTCCATCATTTTCTGAGGTTTCCAGGTTTTCACCCAGACTTCCCTAGGCAGAGCCTTGGTCCCCTGCAAAAATGCTCGAGTCTCCCATTGACTTCAATGGGGTTC
This sequence comes from Rhinella marina, assembly GCA_900303285.1. Lineage (NCBI taxonomy): Eukaryota > Metazoa > Chordata > Amphibia > Anura > Bufonidae > Rhinella > Rhinella marina. The sequence goes on from ONZH01011488.1 coordinate 41,353, forward strand.
GTTATTCGAAACGAGCACCCGAGCATCGGGAAAAGTTCGACTCGAATAACGAGCACCCGAGCATTTTAGTGCTCGCTCATCTCTAGTTGGCGCGATGGCAGTGGTAATAAAGAATAAATAAATAAAACTGACATAGAATAAGTATCCCTGCACTCTCCCTGCAGTATCCCTGCTGTCTCTCTGCACTCACTCCTTCTATTAATCATTTTCAGCAACACTGTCCCTAGCACATGAGGGCTTGCTACGTCTCTCAGCTCACAGGACAATGGCAGAGAAATGGATGAGGTAAGTATGTTTTTTTTTTTTTTTTTACCACCATTTCAGGGAAAGTTGATTACTTACAACAAAACACAAGGAAATTCTGCTTTGCAGTGAATTGAATTTTCCCTGAAATTCAGATCAAATTCCACTTTGGATACTTCAATTTGCTCAATTATTAATTTTTATTTTTTTCAAAATAGAAGACTGCACTGTGAGACGGTACTAATGCAGACTTGTATAGAAAAGAACTACTGCCTTACCGATACCCAAATACTGTACTTAGACTGTCCATCTGTCATAGATCAGAACACACTTAGAATAAAGATCATCGGACCGGGCTCATTGTGTATATAAAGCTGAGGTTCATGAGATTAACGAGGTTAGAAAAGATCCATATTAAACAATTTGGCATGAAATAATACAATCTGTTCCATATGAATATCTTCACTCCCCTGAACTGTTATTAAAAAAGTATATCAATGTGCTGCTTAAATGCCTATAGCCTTATTTTATGAGTAGGATGTCTTACTTATTTACAATACAGCGAAGTGTGCCAATGTTTGTGTTACTTCTTAAAGAAGTCCGACTCCATAAAACATCATTACAACTCCTGGCAAGTTGCAAATATATTTTAGGAAATCATTTTCACATTATCAGCATGTCTTTCATTACATTGTGAAATATGTAACTACTACAAAAGAAGTCTTTATAGCCAATATGTGCAGCACTTTACAGTATTTATGACTAATCACACTGGACAGAATTGTTTCCTGTTAGTCACAATGAATACGATTCTGTCCATTAGGAATTAGAAGTGATGATATCAAAGAGAACAGTCAGCTATTACCAGGGCAAAGTACTTGCCACAAGCTTTCCCAGATGATAATATCAAATGACACAGATGAAATTAAAGTTGGATCTTCAGCTCCTTAAGGCAAATAAACAACTATTATAGAAGTCTACAGATAATTCACTGAATGCATACAAAGGTTTCTGTAGGTTACAAGTCTCTTTGTTATAGTCTTCTTAAAACGTAGCATATATTTGTACTACTCTTTCAATTAATTCATGCCAAAATTGTCCATATCCAAAATTAATGCACATCAATAATATGAGGAGGCAAAATTCTTTTAAATATTATGGAAATAAGGCCCCAAGTTTGTTTTTTCCCCATCATTTATGCTAATTGTATTCAGTCTAATTTATTATTCATGCAGTTTTAGGCTACAATTGGTGCCATTTAAAATTACATGCTTTTTTAACTGATTTCTTGAGGCAATAAAGATACCCTATTTATTCACCATGAAGAAGGTTACTTCCATAATAAATATAGGCATAATTAACTAATTGTCACCTTCACTTTGCTTGACTAGAGCTCTTTAAACTTAAGACTCACAATTTTATTTGGTGGTAAAATAATGTAATCCTCTTTCAACAAATATCAAATTATACAGATGAGAGAAGGAGCTTGCAGTTTTTACAGGGAAGCACAACCATTATCTATTTAATATCACACAAGATGTAACCCCAGATTTATTCAAAGACATGAAAGCGATTTAAACTAGGCTAGCATTCTTACTATCTTTATATTACTGCCAGCTTAGCCTATTTTTATACTACACAGACTATTAACCAAAAAAAAAGGAAAGAGAATGGATCATGGGTAGCTTGGGTCAAATGAAGCATCATAAAGTGATGGAGTAACGTATCAAGCTAAGTTGTTCAAGAGATGAAAGACAAGAGGGAGTAGTGCATCTCTCCTAAGATCCAAAAATCTATACTTTTAGCTAGAGATGGGCAAGGTTTCGAAAAATTCAGTTCAGCAGCTTTGCCGAACTTCATTAAGAAATTTGATTAGTTACTAATTACTTTGTCATGAATCACCTTCCATTGTACGGAGCGGACACAATAATGGGGAATGGCAACCACTCCACACCATTTAACCCCTCAGATGCCACTTTCAACGCTGATCGCGGCATCTCAGACTCATCTTCATGTGCTCAGAGGTTAATCCGGGTTAAAAAAATTTATAATAACCTCATCCACTTGATCACGAATAGGCCGTCCACTCCCATCTTAATTGAAGAAAACTCATCAAAGGACCCGCGGCAAGCATGAAGACTAGAGATGAGCGAGCACTAAAATGCTCGGGTGCTTGTTATTCGAGTCAAACTTTTCCCGATGCTCGGGTGCTCGTTTCAAATAACGAACCCCATAGAAGTCAATGGGAGACTCGAGCATTTTTTGCAGGGGACCAAGGCTCTGCCTAGGGAAGGCTGGGTGAAAACCTGGAAACCTCAGAAAATGATGGAAACACCACGGAAATGGACAGGAAACAGCAGGGGCAGCATGCATGGATGGATGCCTCTGAGGCTGCCTAATCCCACCATTACCCCAAATTCTCAGGCAACAGCCTGGTGGTTACCCTCATGGCAATTGTGCTCACACAGACCAAGAAAGGTGAGGCAAATACCCATCACATGTTAGGGAAGCACCCAACTAGGTGCAACGAAGGTCCATCACCGCCTGCAGGTGACACCACTGCTCATGCTGGCACTGCTGTGCTATCCCCCTCCCCACGACGCAGGCATAAGCCTGACACATCATGGTGACAGCGTAGTGACACCAACAAGTGACCAAGTTAGATTGAGGTAGCAGTCAAATGTCTGTAGGCGAGCCTCCAAAAAATTTGCTTTGGAGTGTCCGAAGTTGACCCTCCTAAAAAATTGTTTAGGAGTGTCTGTAGTTGACCCTTCTGTAAAATATTTTAATTGTTTTCCCTGTTATTAGTTAATGTACAACCCATGGCTGGCATAGTGGGAATATATAGGGAAGCACCCAACTAGGTGCAACGAAGGTCCTTAACCCATGCCCATGCTGGCACTGCTCTCCTATCCCCAGCCACACGATGCAGACATAAGCCTGACACAGCATGGCGGTGACACCAACAATTGACCAAGTTACATGAGGTAGCAGGTGAGCCACCCAAAAATTTAGCCAGACGCAGCATGGCGGTGACAACAGAGTGACCGAGTTAGACTGAGGTAGCTGGAGGTGAAGCATCCTCCAAGTGGGCAGTACATGAGCGGCCCCAGGGTCAGACTCGGTCAGAGTATGTGAAATGTTCAGGGTGGCCGAACGCCGGGCTCGACAGCGGACCCGTTTCGGGTTATCGATTGTCGAAATGTTGGCTGACATCAAGTTTAGTATCTGTTCTTATCAGTTGCTGTGGCTGTTGGTGGTAAAGTGGTGAGCATAGCTGCTTCCCAAGCAGTTGACCCGGGTTCGATTCCCGTCTATCGCAGGAGGCAATTAAAAGAAGAAACAAAAAAAAATCAATATCTAATATGTCCCCTACCCGGGTAAATTGTTTGGAGAGAGGGTCTGTAGGTGGCGGGCAGGCTGGGGGAAGGAGGTTGAGCTGGAAGAGCCAGAGGAGTGCCCCCTGGGCTAGCGTGTGTGGTGGTGACAACAGCCAGATGGAGTTCGAATGACGACGCAGGACCCCAACTTAAAAATTTAGCATCATCCGGTACAATTGTCAATTATGAGCTTGATCAAGTGTGGCATGTGTTCTATGTATTCTTCTCAATTTAATACCGTATATGGCAGCTATCCGGAAAAATAGTTTGGAGAGAGAGAAAGATAGGAAAAATACGTAAATTGTTTGGAGAGAGGGCCTGTAGGTGGGGGGCAGGCTGGGGGGAAGGAGGTTGAGCTGGAAGAGCCAGAGGAGTGCCCCCTGGGCTAGCGTGTGTGGTGGTGACAACAGCCGGATGGAGTTCGAATGACGACGCAGGAATCCAACTTAAAAATTTAGCATCAACCGGTACAGTTGTAAATTATGAGCTCAATCAAGTGTGGCATGTGTTCTATGTATTCTTCTCAGTTTAATACCGTATATGGCAGCTATCCGGAAAAATAGTTTGGAGAGAGAGAAAGATAGGAAAAAGACGTAAATTGTTTGGAGAGAGGGCCTGTAGGTGGACCTCCGGAAAAATTGTTTGGAGAGAGGGCCTGTAGGTGGACCTCCGGAAAAATTGTTTGGAGAGAGGGCCTGTAGGTGGACCTCTGGAAAAATTGTTTGGAGAGAGGGCCTGTAGGTGGACCTGGAAATTGTTTGGAGAGGGCTGTAGGGACCTCCAGAAAAATTGTTTGGAGAGAGGGCCTGTAGGTGGACCTCCGGAAAAATTGTTTGAAGAGAGGGCCTGTAGGGGGCCCTCCTGAAAAATTGTGGTAAAAGAGTGGCAGTTGGACCTCTAAAAAATGGCGTTTTTTTGGTCAGCGTTAGGCAAAGACGACAAGGAGGAGGAGGAGTAGGAGGAGTGGAGAAGAGGAATCAGATACATAAGTTATTTAAATCTTTAGCTGCTTTCCCCAGGAGGAGATTTGAATTCCGGTGAAATCAAGGCTTTGTTCATTTTAATAAGCGTCAGCCTGTCAGTGCTGTCAGTTGACAGGCGTGTACGCTTATCGGTGATGACGCCACCAGCTGCACTTAATACCCGCTCTGACAGCACGCTAGCGGCAGGGCAGGCCAGCACCTCCAAGTTGTACAGCGCCAGTTCAGGCCACGTGTCCAGCTTTGAAACCCAGTAGTTGTATGGATCAGAGTGATCGCTACGGACGTTGGTATGGTCAGCTAGGTACTCCCTCAACATCTTTCTGTACAGCTCCCCCCTACTCTGTACAGCTCCCCCCTCCTAGACTGGGGACAGGTGACAGTGTCTTGCTGGGGTGACATAAAACTGGCAAAGGCCTTGGAGAGCGTTCCCCTGCCAGTGCTGGACAAGTTGCCTGCTCGCCCTCCTCTCCCCCTCTACTTGGCCCACAGAACCATGCCCTCTGCCGCTAGCGGCGTCAGATGGGAAGGATTGTTTCAGCTTGTGCACCAGGGCCTGTTGATATCTATTCACTCTCATACTCCTTTCCTCTGCAGGGATGAGAGTGGAAAGGTTCTGCTGGTACCGTGGGTCCAGGAGAGTGAACACCCAGTAATCGGTGTTTGAAAAAATGCTTCTAACGCGAGGGTCACGGGATAGGCAGCTTAACATGAAGTCTGCCATGTGCGCCAGAGTCCCAACACGTAAGAATTCCCTCTCCTCACTGGCCTGACTCTCCATTTCCTCCTCCTCCTCGTCCTCCTCCTCCAAGTCCTCCTCTTCAGCCCATACACGCTCAAGAGTTAAGGACTGAGAACTGGTACCCTCTTCTGTCTCGCCGACATTCTCCTCCTCTTCCTCCTCATCCCCCTCCTCCAATACGCGCTGAGAAACAGACCGGAGGGTGCTCTGGCTATCAAGCGACGTATCTTCCTCCACCGTCTCTTGTGACAAGCGCAAAGCATCAGACTTCATGCTGAGCAGTGAGTTTTTCAACAGGCAAAGCAGCGGGATGGTGAGGCTGATAATGGCGGCATCGCCGCTGACCATCTGTGTTGACTCCTCAAAGTTGCTCAACACCTGGCAGATATCAGACATCCACGTCCACTCCTCATTGTAGACTTGAGGAATCTGACTGACCTGACTACCAGTTCTGGTGGAAGTTGACTTCTGGCAGTCTACAATCGCTGTGCGCTGCTGGTAAACTCTGGATAACATGTTTAATGTCGAATTCCATCTCGTGGGCACGTCGCACAACAGTCGGTGAGCGGGCAGTTGTAGGCGGCGCTGCGCTGCCCTGAGAGTGGCAGCATCTGTGGTCGACTTGCGGAAATGCGCACAGATGCGGCGCACCTTGGTGAGAAAGTCAGACAGATTGGGGTATGTCTTGAGGAACCGCTGAACTATTAGATTGAACATGTGGGCCAGGCATGGCACATGTGTCAGTCTGCCGAGTTGCAGAGCCGCCACCAGGTTACGCCCGTTGTCACACACAACCATGCCTGGCTTGAGGTTCAGCGGTGCCAGCCACACATCGGTCTGCGCCGTGATGCCCTGTAACAGCTCTTGGGCGGTGTGCCTTTTGTCACCTAAGCTCAGCAGTTTGAGCACCGCCTGATGGCGCTTACCCACGGCACTGCTGCTGCAGCTAGAGCTACCGACTGAAGGCGCCGTGCCCATGGATGGTAATTCGGTGGAGGAGAAGGGGTCGGAGGAGGAGGCATAGTACGTCTGAGAGACCGTGACCGAGGTAGGCCCCGCAATCCTCGGTGTGGGCAGTACATAAGCGGCCCCAGGGTCAGACTCGGTCCCAGCCTCCACCAAGTTAACCCAATGTGCCGTCAGTGAGATATAGTGTCCCTGCCCGGCAGCACTTGTCCACGTGTCCGTGGTTAGGTGGACCTTCTCAGAAACAGCGTTGGTTAGAGCACGGATAATGTTCTCTGACACGTGCTGGTGTAGGGCTGGGACGGCACATCGGGAAAAATAGTGGCGGCTGAAGACCAAATACTGAGGGGCAGCCACCACCATGAGGTTGCGAAAGGCCTCGGTCTCTACCAGCCTATAGGGCAGCATCTCCAGGCTCAGCAATTTGGAGATGTGGACGTTGAGGGCTTAGGCATGTGGGTGGAACTGTATTTCCTCTTGCGCTCCAGCGTCTGCTGTAAAGACAGCTGAACATTGCGCAGGGACACATTGGTGAACACTGTGGAGGATCGTGGAGACGAAGGTGTGGTTTTCCGGCGGGAGGCGCTCATGCCGGGGTCCTGGGAAGGGGGTTGACAAGCAGAGGCAGCGAGTGACACAGGGGAAGGAGCAGTGGTGTGACCCGCAGGAGGTGAACGGCCTTGGTTCCATTGAGTGGAGTGTTTAGCACTCATACGCCTGCGCATGCTGGTGGTGGTTAGGCTAGTAGTGGTGACACCCCTGCTGATCCTGGTGTGGCACAGGTTGCACACCACAGTCCATCGGTCATCCTCTCTTTATTTAAAGAACCTCCAGACTTGCGAACATCTAGGCCTCGCCACGGGAGCTTCACTACGTGAAACAGTTGCTGCTGATGCACCAACTCTGGCCCTGCTTCCCCCTCTGGCCACGCCACTGCCTCTTCCAACCTGTTCTGGTGCAGCACTCGCCTCCGCCTCAGTAGCACTGTCTTCACTCGGCTTATCAACCCAACTTGGGTCAGTCACCTCGTCATCCTCCGATTCCTCAGTCTGCTCCCACCTCGGACTTCCTGCCCTGACAACAACTTCACCAATTTCTGACAACCGTGTCTCCTCATCGTCCTACACCTCTTTACACACTTCTTCCACTAAGTCAACATTGTCATCATCATCACCCACAGACTGCGACAGTTGGAAAACTTGGGCATCGGGAACGAGGTCAGCAGCAACCTGAGAAGTGGTTTGTGACTCTGGGAAGGGTCCAGAAAACAGTTCCTCAGAATATGCTTGATCGCATTCCAAATTTTCCTGGGAGGGGGCAGACTGGGGGGAAGGAGGTTGAGGTGGAGGAGCCAGAGGAGTGCTCCCTTGGGTAACATGGGTGGACTGCTTGGAAGACTGACTGGTGAACAAATTACTTGAAGCATTGTCCGCAATCCACGAGATCAGCTGTTCGCACTGTTGTGGTTTCAACAGTCCTCTACCACGTGTCCCTGTAAGTTGAGACATGAAGCTAGGGAGTGTAGCTCTGCGGCGTTCCCCTGCTCCCTCATCAGCAGGTACTGTCTCACCCTGCCCAGGACCACGGCCTCTGCCCCCTGCAGTAATTGAATGCCCACGCCCTCGTCCTCGACCCTTAGCCCTGGGGTTCAACATTTTCTCTATATAAGTGTATTATATTTACAAAAAAAAAATGGGCCTGCTGTACTGAAACCCACAAACTTGTTCTGAACAAGAAAATATATAGGTGGATAAGTTAGAGCAAAATAACGTATGTTATTATGTACCGTGCAGTATGGAGCAATTACACTGAAACTATTAGATTAGGCAGACTTGGTCTGCTTAAGTGCAACCCAGACAAATATTGCACAGATATTTTTGTAATGTAGCTGTATCAGTGACATCAAAAGACCTTTTTTAATTACGTGACGTACAGAATGTGTCACCTGGACAGAAAATATGGATTGTGCTTTGTATATAGGTGGATAAGTTAGAGCAAAATTACGTAAGTTATTACGTACCCTGCAGTATGGAGCTATTACACTAAAACTATTAGATTAGGCAGACTTGGTCTGCTTAAGTGCAACCCAGACAAATGTCGCACAGAGATTTTTGTAATGTAGCTGTATCAGGGACAGCAAAAGACTTTTTTTTAATTACGTGACGTACAGAATGTGTCACCTGGACAGAAAATATGGAGTGTGGTGAGTGGAAAGCTGAACTGTGACATACAGAATGGTTCCACACAGCTGTATGAAATGGATTTGTATCACTGAGATAAAACAACAAAAAAAATATTTTTTTATGTTTTTTAATATATTTTATATATATATATATATATATATTTTTTTTTTTAACGTGACGTGCAGAAACTATCAGAGAGCAAACTCAGCCCCTTCTGACTGTAGCTGTATCAGTGAAAGCAAAACACCGTATTTGATTACGAGACGTACAGTATGGGTCACCTGGACAGAAAATACGGATTGTGGTTTATGGTGAGTGGACAGCTGAACTGTGACACACAGAATGGTTCCACACAGCTGTATGAAATGGATTTGTATCACTGAGATAAAACATAAAAAAAAAAAATTGTACTATATGGCGATAGCTGCACTACTAGTGCCAGCCAGCCCAGCCAGGAGACAAAAAAAATTGTCTTGTAGCCTTTAGAAGGGCTGTTGGGTTCTTTCAATATCACTCCTGCCTAACAGACAACTAAATCCAGGCCCTAACACTCTCCCTGAAACGCAGCAGTTTTGTCCCTAACCACATCCAGACAGCATCTGAGCCGAGCACCGCGGGCAGTCACTAGTATATTCCAGAGTCACCTGATCAGGCCAGCCAACCCCTGCTATCGACATGTAAGGGCCCCACGTGATGCTGGGTGTACCGCAGATTATCCTGGCTTATGATTGGCTGAGTTTATAGGCGCCAAAAATTCAAAATGCGGGAGATGCCATTTCCTCGAGCATGGCGAGATACTCGCCCGAGCAGCGAGCACTTACGAGTAACGTAATGCTTGAACAAGCATGCTCGCTCATCTCTAAAAATAATCTTGAACCAGGATGCGGAGGTCCAAGTGGAGTAGGAGGTTGAGGAAGTAGTGGGCATGGCAGTGTAGGGGGAAGAGGAGGAGGAGGAGGTAGCCAACGCTGTTTTTGTATTTTTTGTTTATTTTTTCTTCATTTTTATTTTATTTGGGGAGGCCCCACTTTAGGAAATGGCAAACAAATGAATAAACTGCACTGGAGTATCACAATGGCTAGGTGCTGCTGGTATACTTATCTTATCTGCCAATATAACAAATAATCATCTTGAACCAGGAGGTGGAGGTCCGTGAGGAGGAAGAGGTGGACATGGCGAGGTGGAAGAGGTGGAGGAGGTAGCCAACACTGTTATTATGTTTTTTTATATATTTTTTTTATTTTTTCTTTCTTTCTTTCTTTTTTAAATTTAGGGAGGCCACAAAACATTGGGAAATGGAAAACAGAATGAACAAACTGCGTTGAAGTATAACAATGGCTGGGTGATATACTACTCTACCCTGCCTAAGGTACAGACAAGTCCTGTGGGATCTAGTTCGGGTTCGCTCATCCCTAGTACCAATCCAACAAGGAAATACACATCCAAGTCAAAAACACATATACTGCATTGACTAGCAGTGTATTACAAAGAGTAATACATTGACAGTTTGCTTACGAGACCCAGCCTAGGGGCTTGGCCTCATAGGTCTCTTTAGATGCCAGGCCCCAAGACCTTTCAAAGGCTTGGAGCTGCCATGGCAACTATTGGGTCCCTGTCAAGGCAGCGCAGTGACCCAATGGATCAGGAGAAGGAGTGCAAACCTCCCATATGCTGCAGTCAGGGCTGGCCACGGCATATGGGGGGTTAATCCACCGGCATCGGTGTTGTCATTTATGCTGGTGGATGCAGCAGGGACATGGCTGTCAGTAACAGCTGTGCCCGTGCAGCTAATGAAGACACCACATTTCGGGCAGGGTACGGACCACAGGAATGCTTATCCCAGTGTACAAGTACAAGCCATTCTCATCCTAGGTCCTTATGGTGTTAAAGTCTTGTTTGGATATATTGAATAATGGCACAAGTATTTCCATAAACCAGTATAGACATTTTCAGTTTTGTTTTACTGCCTATGAATTTGTCGAGTATGGCCAATGGTACAAGTAGAGTATAGTGAATTATGTTTATATATACTGTATATTTCATGTCTAGAGCTTTACTGAACCTTAGCTGAAAGAGATTTCAGGATCATGAAGCCAGGAGCATATTGGCTGTCAGTGACAAAACTTTCAGCAATTTCATTAGATTATTACTGGCAAGATCAGAGCTCAGGAGTTTGCAAAAGGTTAATGGAGTTTCACAACACTGACTAAAGCATGATGTAGTGATGCTGTGAAACACATTGCTTTACTTGTCTAAGGGGATATTTGTGCAATGAAAGTCTATAAATGGACATGTCCCATAGATTCATGACACCCATAACCTTCTATGTCATTAAGCCAGTCACATCCTACATCTTTTTTGAACAAGGTGGTGGGAAGCACAGTAAAAGCTTTATTAATACAGATTACATTACAGCTGTGTAAATTTACCTAGCTTAGTATGTTTCAGAGGTCAGCTCAATGTATCATCATTCTCTGTGAAATCCATGAGTAATGGGATATGTTTTAACAAATGAATAACAGAGATAGAGAGATTTTGTTCAATGTTTCATACTAAAGTATATATAAAGTACATAAAGTCTAAAGAAATACCATAATACAAGTACAATATTCATTCTAGTAATCTAAGACCTCCTTAGTGTGTTAGATTACCAATTGCATTTTTTTTTAAATTTGTCCCCTATTAAAGGGATTATCCCATGACTAGTGTTGAGCAAACATGTTCGGCCAAATAGTCTATTCGGTGGTGCTCGGGACCAAGCGGGATTTGAGTCACCTCCCTGCACGCTAATTGGCTAATGTTGGCTACTGGCATTACACTGATTGGATGGCTGGGAATGCGTCATTGGGTGCTATAAAGCACCCGATGACATGTGACCGGCGCATACCGAGCCAGGGACAGATGCTGCAAGGAGGGACATACACTGTAGGGAGAGAAGCTCACTAGGCAGGGAAAGAAATCGCTCAAAAAAGACCCAAAAGGCCTTTTAAAGGCTATTATATCTGGCACAAAGCAATATTTTATTATTTTTGGGGTGTTTAAAGGTGGTGAAAATAGCACTAGGTGGCCTGCCATTAATGCCACATGTGCTGCTGCTTCTGCAGGATACTCTCTGTATACTATATACCTGACATACTTTGCTATAATTTCTGCTGTTAAGCCCGCAGTACTACTTTTGTGTCTTACTGTATAACATTTGCGCAAGGAGGGACTTGTGTAGGGATATCATTTCTATAGGCAGGATTAGTATCATTGTTCATAAGACACAAAAGTCCATTGTTAAATTCTTCTGCATTTTTTTTTGTGGTGGCAAAAAGAACCCAAATGTGCTCTGTCAGTAACGCTAGGTGCACAGCGTATTACAACCGTTCAAAAGTCTATGTAGCTGACATCCGTTGTTACATTTAATACCGTTAATTTAGGCCGGAGTTCCTCATTTGCGTCCGAGTTTAATTTGCCCAAGGAGGGAATTAAACTATAGGGATAGGATTTGGGTAGGTAGAAAGATTGTTTCTGTTTCAAAAAGACCAAAGTCCATTGTGAAATATGTCTGCTTTTTCTTTTTTTGGGTGGCGAAAAAAAAAGTGTGCCCTGTCAGTAACGCTAGGATGCCCAACGTATTACAACCGTTCAAAAGTCTATATAGCTGACATCCGTTGTTACATTTAATACCGTTAATGTAGGCCGCAGTTCCTCATTTGCGGCTGCTTTATAACGTTTGTGCATTCAGAATATTGGACATTCGTTTAAATTTTTCTGATCATACAGTTAATAAAAATCTGCACTACTGTAGTTGTGACCAGGTATTATCATGTATCCCTTCCTCTTCTCGCCATCTTCTTCCATCATATTAAACTGCTTATTAGGCTGCCCTCGATGTTCACCAGCTGGGCCTGCACCCTAATTTTTTAGCCGGTCAGCTCACCAGCTGGGCCTGCACCCTAATTTTTTAGCCGGGCAGCTCACCAGCTGGGCCTGCACCATAATTTTTTAGCCAGTCAGCTCACCAGCTGGGCCTGCACCATAATTTTTTTGCCTGTCAGCTCCCCAGCAGGCCCTCAACCATAATGTTTTACACGCTCAGCTCTGTCACACATAATGTTTCAGACTGTCAGCTAAGCGGCATGTCAAAAATAATTTTTAACAGGCTCAGCTCTGCTAAATGTCACTTATAATGTTTCAGACGTTCAGCTAAGCGGCATGTCAAAAATAAGTTTTAACACACTCAGCTGTGCTACATGTCACTTATAATGTTTCAGACGTTCAGTTAAGCGGCATGTCAAAAATAAATTTTAATACGCTCAGTTCTGCTACATGTCACTTATAATGTTTCAGACGTTCAGCTAAGCAGGATGTCAACTGTAAATTTTTTGGACGTTCTGCTCGGTAGCATCGTGTCAACCTTAAATTTGGGACAGTTTGATGAGCAGGAGTGTGTCACCCTTAAATTTAGGACAGTTTGATGGGCAGCAGCGTGTCAACCTTAAATTTAGGACAGTTTGATGAGCAGCAGCGTGTCACCCTTAAATTTGGGACAGTTTGATGGGCAGCAGCGTGTCACCCGTAAATTTTTTGGACATTCTGCTCAGCGTCAGCATTGAGCGAGCACTAAAATGCATGGGTGCTCGTTATTCGAGTCAAACTTTTCCCAATGCTCGGGTGCTCGTTTCGAATAACGAACCCCATTGAAGTCAATGGGAGACTCCAGCATTTTTTGCAGGGGACCGGGGATCTGCCTAGGGAAGGCTGGGTGAAAACCTGGAAACCTCAGAAAATTATGGAAACACCACGGAAATGGACAGGAAAAAGCAGGGGCAGCATGCATGGATGCCTCTGAGGCTACCTAATTGCACCATTTTTTCTAAATCTGGCCAATAGTCTGGGGATGACCCCAAGGCAATTTTCAGGGACACGGTAATGGTGACCCACTTAAAAATGCTGCCTGACAACCTGGCAGTGAACCCCTGATTGTCTGTCTTTCAATAAAATTGCAGTGTAAAGCATGGTGGTGAGCCTCAGTAATAAGATTGCGGTGTAAAGCATGGTGGTGAGCCTCAGTATGACTTTTTGGATGGAGATTGCATGTGGTCACGTACTACCTGGAACCCAATAGTCACCCCTTCTCTGATGTGCTACCCCAGAACATTCTCAGCCCCAATTCGCAAGACCTTTTGCAGTCTCCGTGTGCTGACAGTGGGGATTTACCAGTGTTGTCTGAGGAGGTGGTGGACAATGGCGAGACACAGGTGTCGGGGGGTAAGGTAGTTGTATGGGAAGCAAGTTACAGTGGGGACTCCTTGGGGGGACTTTCTCATGATGGGACAGATTCAACTTGGGTGGATCAGGCACTGGAACAGATCAATTTTTTTTTTTTTGTGTTTATTTAACTTTTATTTAGCACAAATAACCACAGAGATATTTATTCGTTCCCTTCGCTGCGCAGTCTAGCGTTGGGGTTCGTAACTTTGATGGCGAGCTGTGCCGCTCTCTCCACAATGGTCTTTCGGTTCTTTGAGGAGACGTTGTGGGCGATTTCTGCACAGAAGGACTTGTTGCTCATCAACAGAACCTCGAGCTTCTTGACATTGTGGACCAGGAATTTGCGGAACCCTGTGGGCAGCATGTGTTTGGTCTTCTTGTTGCTACCGTATCCAATGTTGGTCAATATAGATACACAGATAATATTATTTTTCACACCTATCCCCAAAAAAAAATGTACGCAGTTTGCACAAATAAAACTGGAAACTGGAACTGGAGAGAGAGCCTGTAGGTGGACCTCCGGAAAAATTGTTTGGAGAGAGGGCCTGTAGGTGGACCTCCGGAAAAATTGTTTGGAGAGAGGGCCTGTAGGTGGACCTCCGGAAAAATTCTTTGAAGAGAGGGCCTGTAGGAGGCCCTCCTGAAAAATTGTGGTAAAAGAGTGCCAGTTGGACCTCTGAAAAATGGCGTTTTTTTTGGTCAGCGTTAGGCAAAGACGATATGGAGGAGGAGGAGGAGTATAGAAGAGGAATCAGATACATAAGTAATGTAAATCTTTAGCTGCTTTCCCCCGGAGGAGATTTGAATTCCGGTGAAATCCAGGCTTTGTTCACTTTATTAAGCGTCAGCCTGTCAGCGTTGTCAGTTGACAGGCGTGTACGCTTATCTGTGATGACATCACCAGCTGCACTGAATACCCGCTCTGACAGCACGCTAGCGGCAGGGCAGGCCAGCACCTCCAAGGCGTACAGCGCCAGTTCAGGCCACGTGTCCAGCTTTGAAACCCAGTAGTTTTATGGAGCAGAGTGATCGCTACGGACGTTGGTATGGTCAGCTAGGTACTCCCTCACCATCTTTCTGTACAGCTCCCCCCTACTCTGCCTAGACTGGGGACAGGTGACAGTGTCTTGCTGGGGTGACATAAAAGTGGCAAAGGCCTTGGAGAGCGTTCCCCTGCCAGTGCTGGACAAGCTGCCTGCTCGCCTCCTCTCCCCCGCTACTTGGCCCACAGAACCATGCCCTCTGCCGCTAGCGGCGTCAGATGGGAGGAATTGTTTCAGCTTGTGCACCAGGGCCTGTTGATATCTATTCACTCTCATACTCCTTTCCTCTGCAGGGATGAGAGTGGAAAGGTTCTGCTTGTACCGTGGGTCAAGGAGAGTGAACACCCAGTAATCGGTGTTTGAAAAAATGCTTCTAACGCGAGGGTCACGGGATAGGCAGCCTAACATGAAGTCTGCCATGTGCGCCAGAGTCCCAACACGTAAGAATTCCCTCTCCTCACTGGCCTGACTCTCCATTTCCTCCTCCTCCTCCAAGTCCTCCTCTTCAGCCCATACACGCTCAAGAGTTAAGGACTGAGAACTGGTACCCTCTTCTGTCTCACCGACATTCTCCTCCTCTTCTCCTCATCCCTCTCCTCCGATAGCGCGCTGAGAAACAGAC
>ONZH01011489.1:0-82003 GCA_900303285.1 Rhinella marina
TGCAACCCAGACAAATGTCGCACAGAGATTTTCTAAGTTAGCTGTATCAGTGAGAGCAAAAGACCTTTTTTATTACGTGACGTACAGAATAGGTCACCTGGACAGAAATACGGATTGTGGTTTGTGGTGACTGGACAGCTGAACTGTGACACACAGAATGGTTCCACACTGCTGTATGAAATGGATTTGTATCACTGAGATAAAACAATAAAAAAAAAAATTGTTATATATGGCGATAGCTGCACTACTAGTGCCAGTCAGCCCAGCCAGGAGACAACAAAAAAGTGTCTTGTAGCCCTTAGAAGGGCTGTTGGGTTCTTTTGAGATCACTCCTGCCTAACAGAGAACTAAATCCAGGCCCTAACACTCTCCCTGAAACGCAGCAGATCTGTCCCTAACGACATCCAGGCAGCGACTGAGCCGAGCACCGCGGGCAGTCACTAGTATATTCCAGGGTCATCTGATCTGGCCAGCCAACCCCTGCTATCGACATGTAAGGGCCCCACGTGATGCTGGGTGTACCGCAGAGTCTCCTGGCTTGTGATTGTGAGTTTATAGGCGCCAAAAATTCAAAATGCGGGAGATGCCATTTCCTCGAGCATGGCGGGATGCTCGTCCGAGCATCGAGCACTTACGAGTACCCTAATGCTCGAACGAGCACCAAGCTTGGACGAGCATGCTCGCTCATCTCTATCTATAACCAATAGTGAGGCTATATTAGATAAAGTTTGAGCAGCACTGGTCTAAACCATACAAGCCCTTTAATTTACAGATCACTTTAATCTTTGTTGACAATAAAGGGGTTGGCCAGTTTATATTACTGGCTGCACATGTGCTGGAAATAACACATGCATGCAGCTAGTAATAAGCATTTTTAAAGAGTCTCTGTCAGCATGATGAACCCTATTAAACTAAACATACAGCTTTCTTTTGTCTGCATGTTATACAGCTGCAGAGATATCTGTTTATATTCATATGTAAATAAGCATATTGGAGAATCAGGGGGTGGAGTGAATCCTTGGACCACTGCTTTTGTAAGACTCCTGCACACTCCCCCCTCCCCTTGATTGACATGGCTACACTTCAGCATGCTGAGGGCAGAACTGTATTCTAGCATGTACAGATTATAAACACGAGTTACTATAGCCTGACCATGTTGAGAATAGAGGTTTTCTATGCATAGAAAACTAATACATATTATTGGTTTATTCACAGGCACAATATATGATTATAAAGATACCAGTAATATTTGTTTGCTTTCTAAGTATGGAAAACCTCTATTCTCAATATAATAAAGCTATATCATTTTATTATGGGTTAAATGAGGGAGACAAAAATAACTGAAGTAAAAAATCTAGAGGTCTCTCCCATTCATGTTGGTGCTAGTGAAATGACCAGGAAGACAATGCATCAAGTAGAGATTTGAACCTGGGACAGCTACATGAAAGGCTGACCACTTGATTACAGATACACGATTTCCGACATCACACCAGAGTGGTGTGCTGTCTGTAATCGTGTATCTATAGAACATTGACCCCAAGGTGGACATGGGTCTAGCAAGGTACGTGCACCCAACAAAAGCCAGACTCTAACTGATGTGTGCTATGGCCACCATTGAAAGAATACCTCCTGCCTACAGATTTATCATATTGACAGGAGTTGTTTTCTATACTTAGAAAGTTACTACATATTACTGGTCTCTTTATAGTCATATATTATGATTGAGAATAAACCAACCAGTAATATGTATCGGCCCCGGAAGTTTTTTCATTTTCATTTTTGTTTTTCCCTCCCTGCCTTTCCAGGGCCATAACTTTTTTATTTTTTAATTCACAGGCCTCAGAGTTACCAGCTCTGAGTGGAGATATGTATTTCCGGTGCTGGCTTCCTGCACTATTGCTACAAGGTAACAGCTTGAAAAATTCCCACCTATGTGAAAAATTCCCACCTATGTGTAACTCTCTCCAACTATGAGATAGTATGGAAACATAATACGGTGGTGTGTATAAGGGCTAAGGGAATATCTTATAATACTGATGTCCTGTGGTAGAGGGTACTTTGGACCCCCTTAGGTACCAGGGTCTGGGTGCAACTGCTACTTTTGCCCCCAATAGCTACACCTTTGAATGGCTCCAACCTCAAAGATCTGCAGTTTTAACATATTTCCACCTAAACCCTAATAATAAAGTTCTGCAATTATCAGATCTTGAAGGCCTAAGTGAACGCAATATCAGAGTACACAGACGGCTGATGGGGATGTGCTGAGCCACAGAAAATCCTTTGTACTCAATAGAGATGCAGCCATCAGCATATTCTTCTAGCTATCCATATTCTCCAACATCACAGGGTGCAATCTCCAGAGTTTGATGTGAAGTACATCCTAATCTAATCCCCTGTGCAATCTTCACACAAGACTGACAGAAACAATTGTCTGCAAGGCTGTTGGATGATCCTAGTTTGCAGAAACCGTACAAAGTACAAAATGGAAAGACATATCTTTAACCCCTTATAGGGGTTGTGCCATTGCAAGAATTTATTCCCTATCGACTGGGGTCTGAACACTGGGACCTCCCCCAGAACCTCATGCATGTCCTCAGCTATATTCACCTCTATGGGACTGCCGGAGATAGCAGAGTACAAGCACTGGCTATCTCCAGTAGTCTCATAGAGCCGAGGGTAGCGGCAGCACACATGCGCGTTTGCTGCTCCATTAAAACTGGAGAACACAGGTCCTAGTTCTTGTGATCAATGGGAGTCCCAACAATCAGAGACTACAAATGGATGGTCCGTGTGCTATCCTCCAAAAATGCAGATGGCACACAGATGGAAAATACAATCATGCGCATGAGCCCTAAGATGGTGACAACATCCACATTGATATCTTCATGCCCAAACTGTTCTTTTCACTTGCGCGTGGAGCCCATTAGGGATCAATCTCATTGTTCCCTGATATAGTGATTGCTGCAATCAGTCCTGGAGAGACACAATGGCTATCACAGGGCACAGCCTGTCAGCAAAGCAGACTGTATATCACTATATACAATGAAACCTCTTTTGGCTGATCCCCCCTCCCCCCACCTCCAAATTAGGAGTGAAAATTTGTTAGTTTGTTTTTATGATGTTTTCTCAAAGAAAAAAATACAAAAAAAGAATGATAATGTGTAAACAATACAGCAATAATGAAAGAGACCAAATTGATTAAATATTTTATGCTTGTATCAGCATGTCAAACTGAGCCAGACCCAGACTAGGACTAATAAAACCATGATACTGAGATCACACCAGCTGGCACACATGACCATGAGTGACTCCCTCCTCTTCTTAATCCCTAAGGTGACCTCTCCCTTACCCGGTTCAAGATGGCTTCATCATTCTTGGTCCACAGTGTGGCACCCCTCTACATCTTGGTTCTCAGCATGATTCACCTCTTGGTGCCCAGCATGGCTTCCCTCTCATTACTGGCCTTCAGCAGGGCTCCCCTCTTATGTCAAGACCCCAGCTTGGCTCCCCTCTTATATCAAGACCCTAGCATGGCTTCCTTCTCATTACTGGTCCCCAGTATGGCTCCACTCTTATTACTGGTCCCCAGAATGGCTCCCCTTTCATGCCAAAACCCCTACTCTGATTCTTGGTTCTTAGCATGGATCCCATCTCATTCCTTGACCTAACATGGCTTCCTCTCTCCATTTTACCCCTCACTGATAACTTTTACACCTCAGTGGCACTCAGCAGGTTCCCATGTTCAGCAATCACATGTTCCTACTAAAACATTTGCTTAAAATACTGCATTTCGGTCAAAATGGGGAGTGGTTTAACATAGAGAAGCATGTATAATTGGGAGAAAGATCCATCACAAATGGGTGACCTACAGGGGATGTGTCACTGTATATACAAAATTAACACCATAGTTCTTAAATTGGACAATATACGATATTATCTGAAGATCATTGGCAGTTAGCTTTCGGAATCTGTTCTTAAGGGCCCTTTACATTGCTTGATGTTCGGGCAGATTATTGCTTATGAGCGATTCATCTCCAAGAAGGGTGCCTTAAATCACTATCAGACTGGAGAAACCTAGAACCAAGGTGTGCCCTGAAGGAAGTAAAAGGTGTGCTCTTCCCATCACTGCATGGGCCACAGAGTGTCTAGACCAAGGTTGCTAAATGTCCAGAAATTTCTGGACAGTCCATAAAAACATGTGACTTTTTTATGTGTCCGTGACAAAAAATAGATGTGTCTGTAATTTTTTTGGAGGTTGGTGGTTCTTGACTAGATTATTTATTATTATTATTTATTATCATCATTGTACAGCTCACAGTACTTGCTGGTAATGAGTTCTTAGCAGTATACTGAGTTATAGATGTGTATTACTCATAATTTATTATGGTTTTCCAATTTGTCCGTAAAAAATGTTGGCTGTGATTTTGGGATAATTTGTCTAGAAAACAGAAAAATTCTGGTTGGCAAACCTGGTCTAGACTGTGAGCGCAACTACTTGCCATCCTCCACATTGCCACTGCGGCTCGCTGTATCATAATCCATAGTTACGAGATTTGAGGCATGATTGCTGGTGCCTCGTGAGACATCGAAGGACTGTGCGGCTCGTTATTTTAATCCATTTATCTATGTCGAGTGTGTTCAGCTTAGTCTGTTTTGCCGGCAATGGTGTATTAATACTAGGTTAACGGGCAATTTTTATATTAGAGAAGCCGGATATAACATGCTGCTTGACTGCAAGAACTGGAATATTCGGGTCATTTGGACCCTGTGGAAAATGAAACAAGTAGTTTACGTTTTGCATTCATTTTTTATACTGCAGGCTGTATAACGCATCTACCACCTCGCTGGCGCCAGGCCACAAGGACCTCATTTAAATGTCTTCATGGCGTAATTTGTAAAAGAAATGTGACATGATCCAGTATTGCTTTTCAAACATATTGCATTTCATGGCGAAACAGAAATAGAATTTTATTTGCAGTGTTCCAGGCGGCAGAAGAGCTACACAATTATTTAATGTATTTTTTTTCTGTAAATTTCTTCTCCATGTGGTTCTCTTGGGTGTTGGGGGGGATGGGGTTGCTATTTCAGCTTTATTTTGCATTAAAAACAACTCTGGTTCAGCAAGTATACAGTATATCAGAGATCTATGTACCATAGAAGCAGACCATGGGGCTACTGCGGGGACCCTGCAGAGAGGAGGCTCATTACAGAGTCTCTGTCCCTGTCAGTCAACGGAAAACTGGTTGTGGTAGAATAGAGTACACTGCCAGAGATCATTTTAACATTAGCGCAGTGGTTTATTTTTTTTCTTCTTCAACTGAAAACAACAAGGTGGAATCTGTAGCCATTTTGGATTTCTGGAGCTGTTTTTAGTCATTCAGCTATGTATACACTTATATACATACTATCTATTTGTAGTATCCCTGACCTGGGGGTACCACTGTTGGTTTGTAATGTAGTGCGTTCTAATGTTCATGTTATGTCATACTTACTGCAACACACTTTGTACACCAGCAGATGGGGTACGGTTGTCATGCTTGGTAATAGGAATGAGACTTACCATCTCATTCCTTTCCTCTTGGCAGGAGTGGGCTGGTCTGACTTCCTGCCAAGGGAGGGGTTTGCAACATGGAAGGTTAAGACAGAGGGAGCATGTGATACATCTTCTCCAGACTATGTGGATCACAGAGGCGGCTTATCTAGGAGGACATCATTGCTCCAGAGAGACTGCAGGGTCCTAGGTCAAAGAAGATTTGCAAATTACAACATATTTGTGTCAGCAGAGTGAGCAAGCAAGCTATCTAGACTCCACTGCAAGGCAGTGAGTAACACGTCAAGACACCATCACCACAGTTTAGGACAAGCATAGCTAGAAGCCTGCATCATACAGTGGACACAGTTGCCAGAGTACAGCCATAAGGAAGACAGAAAGACACATTGTCAGCTAGTAAACTTTTGTCATCTGCCAAATTGCAAGCCACATAACCCATTATCTGGGAGCAAGGAATTGCACTATGTATGAACTGCTGCTGAATGTGATGCTATTTGTTTTTGCACTCAGTAAAGAAAGACGTTCTTTGTGCCACAATCTCTGCCTGGTTCCTTAATCATCACTTATTCACCGCATTGAACCCCAGGGAGCAACAGCCTGAGGTAGGACACCACTAACACAACTACATCTCATCAGGGCCACTACCACTTCCATCCCCTCAGTCCCGCCTCCTCAGGGGCTTGTTGCACATTGCTCTTTTCCCTCTTTACTCCTTCTTTTCAGTAAGTCTGTCAGTATTATATAAATGACTCCAGGGCCTGTGTTTATGCAGTGTCTGTAAATACACTGCAAAGCATTGGAAGTGTCAATATCATTGTATTTCATTTTTCCAGGTTGTATAGGGAGTAGGAGGTTCCAGGAGACTAGTCAGCGCTGGCACCACCCATTCTCTCCAGGAGAAAGATTCTGGAGTTAAAGGGGTTATCCAAGACCTATAATTCCCCCCCCCCCCCATTTGCCAGTCATTGAATTTTCTGTATAGAAACGAATAGAGGAGTCATTCTTACACTGAGATAGATAAGCATATGCAGTGAGCTCCTGAGGATAAAGTGCAGAGGATGAGAGGGGCAGTGACCCTGATGAGATGTTGTGTCAAAAATTACTCCCTTAGGCTATTGCTCCCTTTGGATCATTGCAGTAGAAAAATTGTATAAGTAATCAGTAAAAGAGTAATAGTCGCTCTATACTTAGTGCAAAGAATAATTCGTAGTGTGTGCATCAGTAGTTTGTACATAGTGCCATTTCACTTCCCAGATGAAGTATGGTGACTGGCAAAGTGGCAAATAATGGCACGTTTAGTTTGCGGTCTTGCTGATGTATTTCTCCTGAACTTCTGAACAGCTGAAAGCTGGCACTTGTGGCTGTAGGTGTCCACTGTGTAATCCAGGCTTTGTGTTTGTCTGGTTTGGATGTTATCTAGGTGATTGGTGTCTGAACCGTAGTCAGTCACCTGCAGCAGGGTCTATGACTTGCTGGTTACTCTGCTGTCTATAAACACTGTAGCTTTTCAGCTATCTGTGTCTGTGGTATTCTTGCAATCTCTCTAAAGTTGTGGTCTTACAGGAGAGTTGGATCTAAAGCTGGTCACTAAGACCCTTGGAGCAGGAGCAACTGGATGTGCTCCCACACTCCTCACTGTCCTAGATAAGACTCCCCCTCCAGGCAGGATGCTGAACCTGCCCACTCCTACCAAGAGGAGAGGAATAGGGTGGTGAACCCTGTACCTGACAACCAAACCTTGTCATGTTGGTTTACATACATAACATAACAAAACATAACATTACTAACAATTGCAGATACTCCAGGTCTGGGGTACTACACATAAAGACATGCCCACATACATGATCTCACATGATCTAAGGATGCAAACGCCTCATTTTGTGTATATAATCTAGAATAAGAATTAAAAGAATATGCAACAAGAACCGTCTGCTTATAAAATTGATGCAATAACCAATATGTGGGTACGGGTAATAACCATTATGTGGGGTACCCACCTTTAGAGATCTGTTGAACACAGACATATCACCAAGAAAAAGTATCAATAACCAAAGCTTGCACATTCTCCAGGAAAGTTTAGGAGGCTTCTGGAAAAAGCTGAGACCCTCTGGACTGCCAGTTGAGACCCTCTGGACTATAGTTGGCAGATCTCCTGGGCAAAGCATGGAGGGCTGATTTCTGTTGGTATCCCTCAATGTACTTTAACTGTACTGTATGTGGCGCCAAGATGCTGGGTCATCAGATACAGCTCGGGCTCCAAGTGCACTGAGGGAGCAGGGAGTTGTACAAATGGAGGTAGGGTGCTGTACTAAAAGGAGTAGAGTGAAGTATGAAAAGTATGAAATGGCCATGGTTTGTGGATCTGGGATGCTGAGAGAACAAAGGATGCGCCCACCTATCACCGCACAGTCCTTTGAGGATTGCCACTTTGATCTGTCTGTACAGCCATCCTTGTCAGAGTAATTACCACTCTCATCCACTGCTTGCTCCCCCTGGGCTGTCACTGCATCCAGTCTTGATCCTGGTATCAGCAGTGCCCAGTAAATCCTTGATTTTCATGATTACATAGTTACGTAGGTTGAAAGAAGACATGGGTCCATCAAGTTGAACCAGGGGCGGACACAGACAGCAGAGGGCCCCTGTGCAAGGAATGTGTCTGCCCCCCCCCCCCCGCCTTTCCCAAACCAAATTCTCAACCTAACCTAAGGTGTCCTAACATTACATACAGCAATACAAAACATACAGGGAAAGGCTACTTTCACACATGCAGCACTAAGCTCCAGCCACGTGATTTGGCAGAGAATGCAAGAAATTGGCCGGACACAAACTCAGGCATGCAGCAGTTTGTGTCCCGCTGATTCTTGGCATTTTTGCCAGATTTTGTCCGGATCTCTGCCTGACCCCATTATAGTTAATGCATCCAGCAGTGCTAGATCCAGTGAATTCCAGAAGGCTGTTCTCTGCTGGACAAGCCCGCCAGAATCACTAACTCAAATGTGAAAGTAGCCTAATACAGGTCCACATACCTCTTACATCCAGTGACGTCTTCTTAGATGCAGATGTTCTCTTTCCTCATCTTCTCCTTTCAGACCGACCGCCATGATGATTTCTTCCAGCCATCTCTTCTCTCTGTGGAGTTTGACAAATAGACATCTCAGTTTCCTACTTTTCCATCATTCTCCCACCTTCTTGAACTCCCCATCCTACCACTCCCCAATACTGTGCCCACTGTGCTCCCCAAAACTATACTGCAGAAACAGTCCTCCTCAAATACTACCGCCCTCAGTAATTATTGGCACACAGTACCCTAAAAAATAACTGCACCCAGGAAATAGTGTCCCTGACACTAAATTATAACCAAAATGTTCCCCAAAAATAACTGTGCTAAGCTGATACTATGCCCCCCACCGTAATAGTGCTCCCCAAAGTCCAAACAATAGAAATAATTAGTGCCCCCGGCCAGCTAATGTCCACATAGTGCCCTCATAATGAGTGCCAATGCCCCCTACTATGTGCCCAAAAAACCCTCTTAGTGCCCCTATACAATGACCCCAATAGTGCTCCTCTCCCCCCTTCTCCATAGTGTCCCCCATGTCTGCCAGTATATAAGATAGGGCCCCCATAGTGGTCATCCTCCTCCAGAGTGCCCCTCATAGTGCTTCTCCTCCTCCATAGTGCCCCTCATGTCAGCCAGTATATATGATAGGGCCCCCATAGTGCCAGTATATATAGGGCCCCCCATAGTGCTCCTCCTAGATAGTGCCCCCATAGTGCTCCTCCTCCATAGTGCCCCCATAGTGCTCCTCCTCCATAGTGACCCGCATAGTGTTCCTCCTCCATAGTGCCCTCATTGTGCTCCTCCTCCATAGTGGCCCCCATAGTGTTCCTCCTCCATAGTGCCCCCATTGTGCTCCCCCTCCATAGTGCCCCCATCGTGCTCCTCCTCCATAGTGGCCCCCCATAGTGCTCCTCCTCCATAGTGCCCCCATTGTGCCCCTCCTCCATAGTCCCCCATTGTGCTCCTCCTCCATAGTGCCCCCATTGTGCTCCTCCTCCATAGTGCCCCCATTGTGCCCCTCCTCCATAGTGCCCTCCATAGTGCCCCCATTGTGCTCCTCCTCCATAGTGCCCTCCATAGTGTTCCTCCTCCATAGTGCCCCCATTGTGCTCCTCCTCCATAGTGCCCCCATTGTGCTTCTCCTCCATAGTGCCCCCATTGTGCTCCCCCTCCATAGTGCCCCCATAGTGCTCCTCCTCCATAGTGGCCCCCATAGTGTTCCTCCTCCACAGTGCCCCCATTATGCTTCTCCTCCATAGTGCCCTCATAGTGCTCCTCCTCCATAGTGCACTCCATAGGGGCCCCCATAGTGCTCCTCCCCCATAGTGCCCCCACTGTGTGCCAAAAAAATTAACACTTATACTTACCTCCTTGCCTCTGTCAGTGACGCGATGCAGGCCTCTTCCGGCCTGTGTCCTGCGCTGTACGGCCTCTGATAGGCTACAGGCCTAGTGCCTGCAGCCTATCAGAGGAACGGGGAAAGGAGGCGCCTCTCCCTCCCTTGCCCCGCATTATCCATCTGTATCGCCATCCTAAGGACGGCGATACAGATGAATATAGAGATGAGCGCTTCCAAAATGGAAGCGCTCATCTCTCCCTCCCGCCGGCAAGAAAGGGCCCCCCTCCAGCCCTGGGCCCCTGTGCAGCGAGGTATGTCCGCCCCTGAGTTGAACCTTTCCTGATGATTTCATGCAGTGTCTTCTGATATACAGTATCACAGTCCACATTGTAGTATATGAAAGTATTCTCTCATCTGAGTGTTTAATGCTGTTTTGTTGGTTTTCTGATAACGTTCTCTTTTTATGCTTTTTCCAGACGAAGAGCAATGCTGAGGATGATGTCATGACAATCTCTTCTGATTGACGTGAACACCGAACTATGTCAGATGTTAATTGCCCATTTATGTGGTGACTCTGTG
This sequence comes from Rhinella marina, assembly GCA_900303285.1. Lineage (NCBI taxonomy): Eukaryota > Metazoa > Chordata > Amphibia > Anura > Bufonidae > Rhinella > Rhinella marina. Next base: position 10,528 of record ONZH01011489.1, read on the forward strand.
CTCTACCCATGACGCTACCTTACATTGTACCCTATTAATAGCTAAGGATGGGAAATAAGACAAAAACACTCTAATTGACAAACGCATCTGAGATAAAAGACTCAAATACACATGCTATTTGGGATATATAATACTGTGCAAAAGGTGTGGGAAAAAAATGATGCAAAGTAAGAATCAGAATTGCCAACCATCCAGAAATTCCAGGACAGTCAGTAAAAATAGGTCACCTTTTTCCAGTATCTGTGAAAAAAAATAGATATGTCTGTGTCACAGTTCAAGGGTATGTGAAGCCCTGAACTAAACCCCGATCACTGACCCTTCCTACTTGCGCAGCCCTTAGGCAATGGCGTACAACTTGACAACAGTCTCTAGCCTAGGTATTTGCTGGGGCGTACAGGATGGGGACAACAGGAGAAAACAATAAACAAAGACAGAACCCACAATATAAGAATAATCACCAGACCGAGGTCAAACCAGGAAGTCACGTCAAAACCAGGGGAACAAACAGGAGCGAAGTCAATAACACAAGGTCGAGGTCAGAAGTCAAGAGGTAACGAAGTACAAGGGGATGAGACGATGACCAAGTCAAGATCACTAGCCGAAGTCAAAACACAAGTAAGAGCAGTTCACAATCGCAGGTTCTTGGAAATAAGACCAGTCACAGGCAACCTGTGGCCAGCAGACTGCCTGTTTAAATAGGCCCAGCAGATGGGCCAGCGTCACATGACCCGGCCTCGCTTGTGAAGCGTGCGTCGCCGGGTCCTCCCCTTCCTGGGTTGCTATGGATACGAGGATGCCGACTCCCTGTTACAGTCTGTGATTTGTTTGTGGCTGGTGGTACTTGAGCAGATCTTTGTGACTGCAATTATCATCATTTTATGGCTTACCTAAAGGGGCCTTTATACTGCCCCAACATTGAACAGATCATCACTGAAGTGTTTGTAGGAACGCTCATTCACTGAAGAGCTGGCAATTGTTGGGAAGGAATGCTACCTTCCCGACAAGCTGTGTAAAGGGGCTTAAAATGGCATCAGATTTACACCTGTGACACTGGCTGACCTGTTACATGTGCGCTTGCTGATGAGCCTCTAGGAGCAACAGGGGTGTTGCATTTACACTTAGAGGCTCTGCTCTCTTTGGAGTCCTCCTTAGCACCAGGTCTCACCCTCCACGACACCAAGGTGAAATTTCTGCTCTAAGCAGATAACATGCTGCTGCCATCACTAACCGAGATGGAACAACCTGCAAACCCTGGAGAAATTCAGCACCACATGGGCTCAGCACATCAATCCAAAGAAAACCAGAATCGCAGTGTTTCAAAAGAGAAACCTGATATCAGCTAAGCATACTTCCCTCTTGAAAAAAAAACTGTCTGTATAGTTGGTCTTCAAGGCTGCGCGGCACCTTTAAACAGGGGCTGTTGCTGGTATGGGGTTTGGCTGGTTTGGTTGAGGCACAATATGCTGGCATATCAACTTCTCCAACCCCAGCGATCTCCTGCCCTACAGGTGGGAGCCCTTCTTCTGCCATCTGCTTTTCCTCCTTTTTCACGTCATCTAATATTGATGAGAATATGTCATAAGGAACATCCTGCTCCTCCTGTCTCTGTATCTTGCTGACTTTTCTAAGAAGTGAAGCAAAACATGAGGATGGTCATCATTAAGACCTGCCCCCCCTAAGAGGTCCAGAAGGGATTGGTTGGCACGCTGGGCACTGAAATAATAAATACTTCATTCTTATTGTATTTAATTCTTCTATTAATCGTTTTCAGCAGCATTGTCCCTAGCGCATAGGTGCTTGCCACATCTCTCCCTATGCTCAGCTCACAGGACAATGGTGGAGACCGCATGGGATGACGCTTCTATAGGGCTGTGACATCACAGGGGATGGCTATCTGCGGATTGGCTGGCTGCATAACATTAAGGTAGATCCAAATACCACAGTCCATCACAAAATACTGCCCCAGCAGCACAAAATACATTCCCAACTTCCACTGACCAGCTGTGAGGAGGGCCAGGGCGGCCCCCTGGGCATCATACCACCTTGAAATTTCCCTGTAAGGTCTATGGCCAATCCACCCCTGGAGCTGCGGCCTCCTCACACCGTACCAAGCACAGCGCTGTACATTTTATAGAGGTTGTGCTTGGTATTGCAGCCTGTACCTATTCGCTTGAATGGGACTGAGCTGCACAAAGACCAAGTGACCGATAAACGTAACGTCAAACATCTGATCAACGGGGGTAACTAAGGTCTTTAAAGCAGAATTCACATCTCATAAAGTGATGACATACAGTATCTCTACGATATGCTATCATTTTATGATTGCTTTTGGTCCAACCTTTGGAACCAACCGTGACCCTGCAGCCTAGCAATATGCCTCCACTTTATAAGATGGGAAAGCCCCAGGTGTCTTCACCTCCATGCTGACAGGCCCTTTTGTCCAAATTTTGCCAGGCCCTCCATCACATACCCTGGCTATGTGTATAAAACCTAAGGCCAACTGAGTACCTGGGAATACATTCACAGTTCTCTTTAAGGGACTGCTTTAGATGAATTACAGAATCTGCCATTATCTTGGATTTCCTTGGAAGAAGATTACATGTATCAGAGATAGACAGAGATAATGAAAATGCTCGATACAATGTGAGATTGCTGATGTCTTCATATTTTGTGATAATTGATGCTGAAGCAAAAAATCGGAGCATATAATTATCCTTGTAATTGCTGATAATGCGACTAGATCATTATTGAGCTTTCTGTGTCATGTGTCACTGCAAACAGTGTGACAAACAGTGACACGCATCATTTATAATAAAACTGCATGTAAGATCTAAGTGATTCGTTTACGTCTGGTAATTAAGACCCATTAAGGGCATTAATGTATATATTACAGCATTATCTCTTGAATGTAATAACACCTCTGTAAAAAAAAATCATAAAAATGTAAAAGGCTTCAGCCCTGGTATCCATTATGTGTGGTGAGAAAATCAGTAATCAAAGATCAATGCATAGATAGATGCACATTGCATATAATAACCAGATTCCAAGACAACAACTTCCCAACAGTTGGCTAGACAAGTAATGTAAAACCGTAAGGAAAGCCCTAAGAAAGGCCTCAAATAAAAACCACTGAGACCCAAATAACCCTAGTCTGAGGGAAGCCTAGAACACCATACAAAGCCCTCAAAGACAACTCTTTCTGGGAACTATGGGACCACATGGGCACAAACTATAAGAATAACAACCTTCACATCCAAAACGGCAGTATCAGACTCCAGCAGTGGCCTAGGACCACTCCGAGAGGAGTAGGGGCCCAGGAGCAGTGTTTTTTTTAGTAGTATTCAGGCCAGGCCGGGCCCCCAGTGTGACTGTATCTACAGGGGGCCCAGTCTGACCTGAAATGTACTAGAAATGTTGTACATACCAGTATCAAGGACCTTTTGAATGCAGTAATTGTAGGATAAACTGTAGGATGTCATCAGGTCATATGATCGAAGGTCCTCTATCCTACCATTACTGCATTCCAAAGGTCCTTTATCCTCCAAGAGACACCAGAGGAGAATGAAGAACCTGCAGCCTGTAAGCAAATAAGTGTCTTTGTATATGTATATATATATGGGTGTGTATATCTGTATGTGTATGTATTTGTTTATCTATGTGTGTTTATATGTGTATATATGTGTGAGTTTATCTGTGTATATTATATATTTTTTTGCGTATATATATATATATATATACTAAACAGAAAATGGCAGCAGCACTAGATGAGCCATGAGACATAAAATGAACATGAAATGAACATATGAAGAGGTAAAAAAGCATAACTGCTATGTAGATAAAGTGGAAGCTCTTAGCGCATATAAATGATCATAAATATGTCGGGCTCATCCACCAACGATCAAGGTGGCTTCCAATCGGATGAGTCCTACACTAACACTGACCTGCATCCTACAAAAACCGGCAGGCCCATATCAGGAGAACACCATACCTGGTCAGAAGCTGCACCAGTGTGAACAGGAGTGCTAAATTCCCAGAGGAGGCCAGTCCTCCTCTATATATACACATAAATGACAAAAAATGGACAGCACCTCCTACAGGTGAGGTCAGGTGCAAGCTACCTGCTGGCTAATTAAATACTAACAGAAAAATGGCAGCAGCACTAGATGAGCCATGAGACATAAAATGAACATGAAATGAACATATGAAGAGGTAAAAAAGCATAACTGCTATGTAGATAAAGTGGTAGCTTGCAGGTAGCTTGCACCTGACTCTCACCTGTAGGAGGTGCTGTCCATTTTTTGTCATTTTATATATATATACACTCACCGGCCACTTTATTAGGTACACCATGCTAGTAACGGGTTGGACCCCCTTTTGCCTTCAGAACTGCCTCAATTCTTCGTGGCATAGATTCAACAAGGTGCTGGAAGCATTCCTCAGAGATTTTGGTCCATATTGACATGATGGCATCACACAGTTGCCGCAGATTTGTCGGCTGCACATCCATGATGCGAATCTCCCGTTCCACCACATCCCAAAGATGCTCTATTGGATTGAGATCTGGTGACTGTGGAGGCCATTTGAGTACAGTGAACTCATTGTCATGTTCAAGAAACCAGTCTGAGATGATTCCAGCTTTATGACATGGCGCATTATCCTGCTGAAAGTAGCCATCAGATGTTGGGTACATTGTGGTCATAAAGGGATGGACATGGTCAGCAACAATACTCAGGTAGGCTGTGGCGTTGCAACGATGCTCAATTGGTACCAAGGGGCCCAAAGAGTGCCAAGAAAATATTCCCCACACCATGACACCACCACCACCAGCTTGAACCGTTGATACAAGGCAGGATGGATCCATGCTTTCATGTTGTTGACGCCAAATTCTGACCCTACCATCCGAATGTCGCAGCAGAAATCGAGACTCATCAGACCAGGCAACGTTTTTCCAATCTTCTACTGTCCAATTTCGATGAGCTTGTGCAAATTGTAGCCTCAGTTTCCTGTTCTTAGCTGAAAGGAGTGGCACCCGGTGTGGTCTTCTGCTGCTGTAGCCCATCTGCCTCAAAGTTCGACGTACTGTGCATTCAGAGATGCTCTTCTGCCTACCTTGGTTGTAACGGGTGGCAATTTGAGTCACTGTTGCCTTTCTATCAGCTCGAACCAGTCTGCCCATTCTCCTCTGACCTCTGGCATCAACAAGGCATTTCCGCCCACAGAACTGCCGCTCACTGGATGTTTTTTCTTTTTCGGACCATTCTCTGTAAACCCTAGAGATGGTTGTGCGTGAAAATCCCAGTAGAATCAGCAGTTTCTGAAATACTCAGACCAGCCCTTCTGGCACCAACAACCATGCCACGTTCAAAGGCACTCAAATCACCTTTCTTCCCCATACTGATGCTCGGTTTGAACTGCAGGAGATTGTCTTGACCATGTCTACATGCCTAAATGCACTGAGTTGCCGCCATGTGATTGGCTGATTAGAAATTAAGTGTTAACGAGCAGTTGGACAGGTGTACCTAATAAAGTGGCCGGTGAGTGTATATATATAATATATATATGTGTGTGTCTGTAAATATATATGTATATATATATATATATATATATATATATATATACACTGAAGATACTATCTACTTGGGCATGCGCAGTGGAGCTCACCAGACGCCAAGATCACCATTGAATATGTATGGGAACCTGTACGTCATCCTCATCTGATACATGCCTCACCTGGTATATAGCTTTTAATTAAATGTGTGTTTGTTTTACTTTGGTTTTTTGATTTAACTTGTCACATGATTATGGATTTATTATGCCATTTACACTATTATAATCATGACTGTGATGTCTGATTATGTACTATGATCTTGTATTGCACTATTTACATGCTGTACACATTTGCATATGCACTTTAATGGTATTTTATTTGCACTGGCTGTGCTATTTTGAGATGATGTAATTGACTAATGATGTAATTGTTTGCACATGCACTTTACCTTTATATACACTGCTTGCACAGTATATATATATATAGTGTGTGTTTGGGGGGAAGGTGGGGGGGAAGGCTGTAGAAATCACCAGGTACTAGGGTGGCCACCGGCTTCATCTCAAAAAGGAGGACATTTTGGCCACACCCCCAACATGTTAAACCACACCCCAATCTGCTAAACCACGCCCCCAATCTGCTAAACCACGCCCCCCAATCGGCTCGTACACCGTCACCCATCACACCTCCCCTGGCTCTTACCACACATACACAGGTCGGATGGGGATCTGGCACCCCCACCCCCACCACGTGAAAATTCAAGCCTAACTATAAAAATACCGCTCTAGTATGGTTAGAATAAAGAGGATTGTTCAGTAATTAAAAATAAAATAAGGCAGATGGAAAAGAAATCCACAATTCTCGGCTGTTCCTTCCCTGCCATTGAATGCTTTGGTTATATGGCTGCAGTTGTGACGCCTGTGACACGCTGGACTTTCTGGCATCATTGCTGCTGCCACGTAAACAAAGACTGACAGGCATGTAATGGGCGAGTGTGCACATCTGTCATAGTGCTGGTGATGTGCACACTGATGTGCAGGTGTATGGCATGTGACCACTGCAGCCAGTTCTCAGCATTAGAGCACTGATTGGCTGCAGCAGTAACATACCATATACCGGCAGGTGACACATATTTGGATGGACATTACATTCACCAGCACCAAACATACAAGATGATACAGCACCACTTACCTCTTACATCCAGTGACATCTTGATGTAGATCTTCTCTTTTCTCATCTTCTCTATTTGGCCCACACTGCCAAGACACTTCTTTCAGCTCCATCTTCTCTCTGCCACAAAGACATCATAGATTACCCACTTTTACTGTTATCCTGCTGCTGCCTAAAATACTGCGCCCACTGTGCTCCCCAATATCCCCAAATACTATACTGTAGATATAACAGTGCCATATAGGTAGGACCCCATATAGTCACCGTGCTCCCACTAATAATATCTCCTGACCTAGAGTGTCCCATTAGTGCCCTCCATATTATACTAATAATAGTAACACCCCCAATAGTACCTCTGGTAGTAGTAATAATTCACCATAATAGAAACCATTTTCCTGTAGTGCCCCCTTCAGACCTCAGATCAGCCTGTAGTGCCCCCTTCAGACCTCAGATCAGCCTTTAGTGCCCCCTTCAGACCTCAGATCAGCCTGTAGTGCCCCCTTCAGACCTCAGATCAGCCTGTAGTGCCCCCTTCAGACCTCAGATCAGCCTGTAGTGCCCCCTTCAGACCTCAGATCAGCCCTGTAGTGCCCCCTTCAGACCTCAGACATCAGCCCACTGTGCCCCCTTCAGACCTCAGATCAGCCTGTAGTGCCCCCTTCAGACCTCAGATCAGCCTGTAGTGCCCCCTTTCAGACCTCAGATCAGCCTGTAGTGCCCCTTCAGACCTCAGATCAGCCTGTAGTGCCCCCTTCAGACCTCAGATCAGCCTGTAGTGCCCCCTTCAGACCTCAGATCAGCCTGTAGTGCCCCCTTCAGACCTCAGATCAGCCTGTAGTGCCCCCTTCAGACCTCAGATCAGCCTGTAGTGCCCCCTTCAGACCTCAGATCAGCCTGTAGTGCCCCTTCAGACCTCAGATCAGCCTGTAGTGCCCCCTTCAGACCTCAGATCAGCCTGTAGTGCCCCCTTCAGACCTCAGATCAGCCTGTAGTGCCCCCTTCAGACCTCAGATCAGCCTGTAGTGCCCCCTTCAGACCTCAGATCAGCCTGTAGTGCCCCCTTCAGACAGACCTCAGATCAGCCCACTGTGCCCCATAAAAAAAAAAAAAAATCTTACCTGCTCCGCTCCGACGCTCTTCTCTCTTCACTGCCCACGCTGCACTGTCACCTGACTGCATGCAGCGTCAGGTCAGAGTGCGCGCACTACATCCTGACGCTGTACCAGTCAGGCGTGTGCAGCGGAGACAGGAAAACCAATGAAGGTACCGGAGCGCAGGAGGAGCTGAGCGGTGAGTACCAGGACCCAGCTCCTGCAATGAGAGCTTCCATCTGTATTGATGGAAGCGCTCATTGCTTCCTGCGCCCCCAAAAAGGAGGACTTCTGGCCGGTCCGTCCTGGCCTTTAGCCGGACGGAGGACCAGGAGTCCAAAAACCGGACTGTCCGGCCAAAAACCGGACGGATGGCCACCCTACCAGGTACACCTACCTGGGCCTAGACATCAGTAAACTTTAAACATGCCATAGAGATACTGAAAGGCATCAAGGCATGCAAAACCTTCTATGCCAACAGAAGGCATCTGTACCAGTTCCCAAGATACTCAGCAGCGAGGGACACTCACTTCAGAAGACTGTCTGTTCTCTTCTCAGAACTCACCTCAATGGAGGAAAAAGTAAAACTATCCATACTGCTGTGGAAGAGGAAAACACAGTGGCCACAGTTGCTGTGGGGCCCAGTCAGTTGTAGCTACGCCCCTGGACTCCAGTACTGTAGTTCAGCAAAGCAAAGAGTCACAGGGCTGCAGCCTCATTCCAATGATCTTCAACATCAGCTGGGAGCAGCTCTGGAGTCCTCCTTAGCACCAGGTCTCACCCTCCATGACTCCAAGGTGAAATTTCTGCTCTAAGCAGATAACATGCTGTTGCTATCACCAACCAAGAAAGGATAACATGCAAATCCTGAAGAAATTCAGCACCACATGTGCTCAGCACATCAATGCAAAGAAAACCAACAGCACAGTGGTTCAAAAGAGAAACCTGATATCAGCTAAGCATCCTTCCCTCCTGAAAAAAACTGTCCATTTACAGAAATCACCAGGTACACCTACCTGGGCATAGACATCAGGAAACTTTAAACATGCCATAGAGATACTGAAAGACAAGGCATGCAAAACCTTCTATGCCAACAGAAGGCGTCTGTACCAGCTCAAACCACTAGTGACCATCTTGCTTAAAATCTTTGATAGCATCATCACCTTAATCCTCCTGTATGGCAGCAAAGTCACGGGTCTGGATACATGCCCAGACTGTTCAAGGTGGTATTCTGGCCCAACAGAAATTTTCCACCTGGAACTCTGCAAACACCTTCCCCATGTCCATTGGAAAACCTCAAACAGCGCCTGCTCAGCAGAGTTGGTCAGCTTCCCACTATACCTGGCTGTCCAAAAGAGGGCACTATCATTCAGGGCCCACCTACATAGCAGCAGGCTAAGTTTCTACCATCACAAAGCCTTGATACATCAAGAGGCTCCAGGATAGCCTAAAAAAAGGTGAAGCCCAGAATATGATTCACAAAGGTAAAGAGGAATATAACAGCATCTGGATGAAATACATAAGAGCATCACAGAAGCTCACAATATGCCAGAGCCTACAGACAGAGTACAAACAGGACCAATATCTTGAAAAAACTACTAAGTCCCAGAGAATGACAGATCCTGAGCCAGTACAGACTGTGCACTCACAGCCTGCTCATCGAATCTGGGTGCCACCAACAGAATGATAAGCCCAGGGCAAGCAAAATGTGCCAGCAGTGCCAGCAAGGCGCCATGGAGGATGAGGTCTACTTTGTGTTGCAGTTCCCAAGATAAGTGTGGGACACTCACTTCAGGAGACTGTCTGTTCTCTTCCCAGAACTCACCTCAATAGAGGAAGAAGTAAAACTATCCATACTACTGTGGAAGAGGAAAACACAGTGGCCACAGCAGCACAATATGTCAGTGCATGCCACAGACTGAGAGGAGTGTGAAATGTAATGGACCTCTATACCCCACCTTGAATGTGTCCCTATTCCCATTGCCCCTGTGTGAGCACTATGCACCAAGAAACAAGTGCAGACCTGGAGCAGAGGCCCCTCCCACTAGAAATGGCCATTCTACAGAGCTAGAAGCAGGCTACATCACAACCCTGCCTTCCCCTCACCACCTGAAGAATCATCTTGCAGATTGAAAGATTCTCTGTGTCGGGACCAACAGAAGGGGGGGGGAGGCTGTCTGGTCTCCCTTCCTACTTCATCTGCCAGCAGGAAATATAAGTGCAAATATGGGTGTATATATGTGATTGTGTGTGTGTATATATATTTGTATGTATATATATATATATATATATATATATATATATATATATGCCAGGTACATAACGGATCTGATGCTGTTGGAGCTGAATTCAACTGTATTGCCATCCTCAGGACAGTGATTGTAATGCCTGTAGGTAGGGACAGAAGAGGACAGTGAGTCCTGACTTTGAACCCAGCACACTTTCCTTACCTACTTGCAGTAAAAGCCCTAGGTAGCAAGACCTCAACTGGTCTACAGTCCCTATACTACTAAGGTTTAGAAACAAACACCAAGAGACAAAAACAACACACAGGGATAGTCATATGAAAATAGGTCAGAACCAGATGGACAATGCAGTACAAAAACATTAGAAAGAGAATAGTCAAAAGACAAGCCAAGATTAAATACCAGACGGGATGCACAGTAGAAATCAAGTTAGACAAACTCAAAAGCACAAACAAATCCAAATGAATCCAAGAACCAGGAACCTAGCTAGTGAACCCAAACAAGACCATCACTGACACTGGTATATGGCCAGGAAGGGGTTTAAATAGAGCACCGAGTCCCAGGATCAGAACATGATAGGTCATGATTGGCACTCCATTAGACAGAACACTAGCACACAGGAATAGGGCAGCCAAGCAATCAGGCCACTGCTAGTCTCCGGCAGCACATGCCCGCTCTAGGGAGAAAGACCATTGCATCCTATTGTTAAGTATGCTGTAGCGTCACCAGGGTGCATGGCTTAGCAGTGAGTCTCTCCCGATAGAGTAGGGATTCGCTGCTGGAGCCCGGAAAGGTAAGTTTGTGGCAGTGATACAGTTGTATACTGCAACAAGGCAGTGGTATTTTATGCTGCACCGTGGTATTTGGTTCTGGGGTGGTATTTTGTGCTGCACTATGGTATTGCTGGCCCACTTACTTTTTTGGCCCTGCCTACTTGCTTTGGCCCTGCCTATTCATGTTGTCTCACCTTCTGTCTAGTTGGGCCCACCAACAACATAGGGTCACTTTTAGTTTTTTATTCCAGAGCCATTTTAAGTTCCTGGTCTGCCCCTAGCTGGTCCTGCTTCCTGCCAGTAGGGGAAATTCCTTTGAGGACATAGCATGGAGAAGAAACACAAATCAGAGCTCCTGCACCTGGAAAAGATTCTCAAGAGAAATCAATGATTATTTTGCCTCAAGTGAAGCAGAGTGAACTGCTATAATCAGCATATACAAACTTTGCTGTAAGGTGAGGGACTATGGTTTAGACACCCATCACCTTAGGCTACTAATAGGCCAGTACTACAACCTTCCTCCACATCATTAATGGTACCACCGAACTGCATTTGAAAATTGCTGCTATAAAGTGTATCTAAAGTTCTAAGCTGCACTTAGTAAGAAAAAAAAAAATACTTTTTTTTACATTTAATTCTGGCCTCATCCTTCAGCAGTACATTTCCAATGCACTGATCCCCAGGGAGCAATGGCCTGAGGGAGTACAAGTACTGAGGGCCACTACCACTTCCATCCTCTGCAATGGCTCCTCCGGGCCTTTCTACAAATAGAAAGGACATAGACAGATAGATAGATATAAGATGTTGGGGGTTTCCTTGAATAGCATGAGCTGCAGTACCAGGCAGAGTGGTCTATCTACAGGGTTGTAAACAATGAATGGGATGTGGCGCTCACAGGGTTGCCACTAGTTGGCAGGAGTCTCAGAGGTTGGACCCTCATGGATAAATGTTCTGGGTGATGGGTGTCTTAGCAGTACTCCCTCACCTTACCTGTATCTTAGATGCTAGATATTGCTGTTTGTCTTCCCAAGGGTTCACTAGAGGCTGAATAATATTTGATATCTGAGGAGAACCTCTCTTAGGAGCAGGAGCTCTGTAGTGTGCTTCCTCACATATTGTACAATATGAAATACATAGCATTACAATGTAAAACAATACAAAACTATATACACAACATTGTAGTACCCCCAGGTCTGGGGTACTCCATGGGCAGTCAAGCCCCAGAGAACCCCTTTAAAGACAATGACCCACATTTACCAATCTTAGTGCACCTTAGAATGTGTTGTAAAATGGACCAAAATTTCTAGCACAAAATGTCTCATCACGTTGTAGACAAATTTGTGAAGCAAATGGACTCAAAAGAACAATCCTTTGCTTGATGAGGGGCATGGCTTTGCGGGAAAGGAGAGTGTCTTGAACGAAAGAGATGTGACCCAAGCTACAACAATTTGCAAAAAAATTGCACCAAAATTTTGGCACAAAATTGTGTCGCAAAGCAAACCAACCAACAGGTTGTGTTAAATGAGACAAAATGACTAGCCATGCACCTAATGCATCATCCACCATCAGCCACTGTGATAAATCTGGTGCAGATCTAGACAGGATTAGTACATCTGAATCAATAGTGCATGGTACGGTATATTTGTCTATATCACCTCTGCTGAAGTTCATGTTTGCTTGCATTTTACGATTCTTCCTCTGGCCATGACTAATGCTATTAATACTGAAGATCATTTCATTTCCTGTTTCCCTTTTTATTTATGGAATCTCCATTCATGTTTTCCACTTAACAATATTTTCTTCTTGCTGTGTTAATTTCCTACACACTATTAGCCTTAAATTGGCTTTTCATATTCTCCTCTAATGAGAAGGAACAGAGAACACTTTTCTGGGAGATAGCAAGTCTTAAGATTTCCATTAAAGCATGCTGTCTCTAGGAAACGCCACAAAACAAAACGCGACATTTTGCACTCGTGTCAGCCTCGCAAAGTGCTACATTCAGGCATGGAAAGGCAAACAAAAACATACCGAGATGAGATGCATGGCCGTGATATATCTACATGGCAAAGGTAGCAACTGATGCATTTGTATTCTATAAGAGCACGTGGCACTGTTATGTTCTCGTATCTCTACAAGAAGACAGGTTCAAATACAGCCCAATTATTTCCTATCCATTTTATAGTGTATTAACCCATTTCATGTAGATGAAGCATCGGGGCAAGCAAGCAAAACACAGACAGTATATACAATTTTAGGAAAGTAGCAGTTCTGAATTTGTCATCTAAATAAGAGCTGTCACCTTTCCTGACATGTCTCTTTTAACTTTTTAACTACCTGCATTCCTCATGTAATAACAATCCTGGAGTATCTATTCTTATGACTCTAGGTTGTGCTATTCCCTTTTTATTCCTGCTAGAAGTTATGAATAAATTACTTGCGGTTTGCAGTTAAAGTCCTTCTGGGTGTTACAAGTTAGGGAGAGAGGTGTCCTGAACAGTCTGACACTGGCAGCACTGATTGGATAATGTCAGACTGTACAGGGATATCCTTCCATCAACTGGTAACACCCAGCAGGACCTTCATTTCAAACTGCTAGCAATTCATTCATTCACTCATTCGGCTTCTAACAGGAATAATAAAGGAAAAAAAGAGAAATTTCAGTCAGCACATCCCAGAGCGCAGGTGCTGGTTGCTATGGCTAAATACATGTCAAAGGAAAATACATACAATGCAACCGCACACCGCTAACCAGATAAAGCACAAAATGTCATAGTGATATAGAGTATTCTAAAGCTCATGCTATGCTTGTTTAATAAATTAGAGACTCTTGGCAAATATATTTTGTACAAAATTATCTGAGCCCATTCACCGAATCGTCAAGGTGTTCTCTGCAGAATGGGAACCTAACACTATAGTGTTAGGCTCCTTGCCGTGTCCTGTGTGGCTCGCAGGGGAGAGGCACGTCCCGCTTCCCTCTGCCATCAGTGGCGTAACTAGAGGTCTATGGGCCCCAGAGCAAACTTTTAATTTGGGCCCCCCCGCGACCGCCCAACACCCTCCCCTCCCAGACCGCCCAACACCCCCCCGGACAACCCCTTTAACTGAGTACCTTTACATGTGGCATACCCTCCACTGATACTGCCAGAATTGTTCTTTTTTTTTTTTTAAAGACCCTGCCCTGCTATCATCCCCTAAAGTTTTGCTGCCCAATATGTTACCACTGAGCAGTCCAATGGCAGTGGACTGCGTCATAGCTGGGGGAGAAGGAGACACCCACTGAAGAAACGCTCGCATCTCTTCCTCCCTGTAAGGATGCTTCGGTATAAACATAATGGGCGCCAAAACTTTGGGGGAATACAGCAGGGCAGGCAAGGGATCTTCCAAGAAAATTTCTGGCAGCATCAGAGGAGGGTACTCAACATGTAAAGGTAAAAAAAACTGGGAAAAACTCTCTCTCAGTCTCACCGTATATGTATATTTCACTTTGCCCCTCTGTATAGATTCCAGTCCCCCCGTATGTGTATATATATTCCATTTTTTCCGCTTCTGTATATAAATACATTAACCCCCTCTCTATATATATGCCATTTTTGCCGCCTTTGTATATATATTCCATTCTGCCCCTTCTAAAAATATATACCTTTTTTGCCTCTCATCTGTATATATATATATATATATATATATATTCCATTTTGCTCCCTCTGTATATATATACATATATATATATATATATATATATATATATATATAGCATCAAAAAAATTGGGCAGCACTCCCATATAAAACAAAGAAATCCTTTATTTACCCATACAGAGGGACCGCGACGTTTCGGCTCAGCACTAGAGCCTTTCTCAAGCACAAATAGTGGGGTATACAAACTATATATATAAAACACTCAGGTGTACATAATAATCAATTCATAAAACCAATTAATGAAAACAGTGTAAAATCCATGTAAATTACATCTCAAGTGTGAATACAACACAAAAAGTGAATCCACATTACATATAACAAACATAATAAATAGTGCAAATCAATCCATAATACATAACAAAACGTAAAATAAATAAATTCATAAATTGCCAATAATGGCAGTGCAGGTGTCAAGTATTAAAAAGCTAATAGGGAGCTACATACCGCATCAAGGAAATAGGAGAGGTTTGTCCACATGTACGCCGAGTTCAGCGTTCCTAAAGAGCCACAGCGCATGTCCATAAGAAATTATTCTAACCACACAAACTGCTGAATGCTACGGCAGGAGCTTACCCCTAACACGCATGTCCAACATGCGCAGTAGCCTGGAAATGTCCAACGCTCCATTCCAAGTAAGGGCAGCCCACAGCCAACTATCAGCGCATGCGCACTAATCATACATCAACCCCATCGCCATCTTTACTAAAGGGAACCATACAGTGGTTTTTATTCAATGTAACAGGGGTTCTCCTGTAACAAATGGGTGACAAAGGACTCGATAGATGGGAGCAGTATTGGTCGGTAACCCCCATATTACTGTGGACACCAACCCCGCTCAGAGGATAGCCGTGTCGTGACCGTCCATAACAAAATAGACGGACACTACCCACAGCATCCTCCTAACCACCACAATAGAGCCCAGTCCCCAATAGAACATTATATAGTCACACAAAACCACACATAAACAAAATTTAAATATGCAAAGGGGCATGTGAAATGTGGCTCTGAAGAGTATAAATTTTCCGGACACTCCAATGTCCTTGACGACAGAAGCAGGTCCCTAAAAGTAAAAAGAAGAAGAAAAAAGAAAAAAAGAAAGTTAAAACCAAATACAGTATTACATAAAATACCACTTAACCAAGAGGTCAGACACAACACCAGAGGCTATCAGAGTAACACATTCATTTTAAAGTCTACATTGAGACCATTAGGTTTCAGTGTATTGAGGCGATAGATCCACTCAAGTTCCTTACGTAGTAAGGTTTTTGTCCTATCACCACCACGTCTATGGGAGGGACATAATCAATAATGCGAAAACGCAATTGCTGTTCAGAGTGTTTCAACTCCACAAAATGTTTAGACACTGGTAAATCCAGTCTTTTCTTCCTAATTGTGTACCTATGATAATTCAATCTCGTCTTCACATCCAACGTAGTCTCACCTACATACATCAGCTGACAAGGACATGTCACCAGGTAAATGACAAAGTCTGAATTGCAGGTCAAAAAGTGCTTTATCTCAAAAACCTTATTAGTCACAGGGTGGGTGAACTGTCCGCCTTTTAACATCAGCCGACAGTTCACGCACCCCAAACAAGGAAAGCACCCCAATTTTCTTGGGGCCAACAAGGTTTGTCCAGAAGTTATTCTAGGTATCACATCTGAATGTACCAGATGGTCCTTTAGATTCCGAGATCGGCGATATGAAAAAATCGGAGGACTTCCAAACTCCTCCACTTGGGGACAGCATCTCTTCAAAGTCATCCAATGCTGACGTATTATATTCCCTATCTGGTTACTCTGTTCACTAAATGTGGATATAAAATGCATACGTTTGGGCACAGAGGGTCTGCATGAGGGTACCAAAGTAGAAGCTCTATTCATACTCAGAACACGTTCTTTTTGTTGGTTTAAATCGGATATAGGGTAACCCCTAACTCTAAACTTTTCAGTCATAGTGTCCAATATACCACCAATTCTGCCCTCATTCGACACTATCCGTCTGGCTCTCAAAAACTGACTATATGGTAGGTGCTTAACCATACTCCTAGGATGGCAACTATGATAACATAATAGTGAGTTCCTATCCGTGGGTTTAACAAATAAATCCGTTTCAAGCCTACCGTTCCTCATTAACACCAAAGTATCCAAAAATTGTAAGCTATCAGGTGAATGCACTATTGTAAATTTCACATCAGAATCCACCTGATTCAAAAAATCATGAAATAACATGAGTTCATCAGTTGTACCCTTCCAGAGGAGGAAGATGTCATCTATGTATCTCCACCACCTCAACACATGGGAGAAGTGGTGGGAGACATAGATGACATCCTCCTCCAGGTGTCTCATGTACATATTAGCAAAGGTAGGTGCTACATTACTGCCCATTGCTACACCTCTATCTTGAAAATAAAACTGGTTCTGAAACAAAAAATAGTTGTACCGAAGCACCAGATGAAGAAGAGACAATATAAACTGTTGGCAAGAAACAGACCAATCAGAAGTACGCATAAATTCCTGTACAGCCTGCACACCCCGGTCATGATCGATCGAGGTGTACAGGCTGACCACATCAAAAGATACTAGCAACACCTCAGAGAGATCCTCAGTTTGCAACTCCTGTAACTTAATCAAAAAATCTGAAGTATCTCGAACATAGGATTTAGAGCCAGTGGCATAATGGCGTAGCAATTTGTCCAAAAAAATAGAAATATTGGATAAAATAGAATTAGACCCCGATACAATCGGGCGACCCGGAGGATTATTAAGGGTCTTGTGTACCTTCGGTAATATATACAAAACCGGGGGTTACCGGATGTTCAATAATCAGAAATGTTGCTATATTGTCATCAATAATGCCACCCGTTACTGCCTCAGCAACAATGTGTTTGATACGATGTGCAATGTCAAACTTAGGATCCCCTGATATCGGGCGATACACTGAAGTATCCGACAGCTGTCTATCAATCTCAGCGAGATAAAGGGAGGTGTCCATAACAACGATGGCACCACCCTTATCCGCAGGCTTGACAGTCAGACTCTCGTCCAACCTCAGCAACCCAATTGCCTCATATTCCTCACTAGTTAAATTAGCGTATTCAAAATGACTCAAGTCAATGGCCTGCTTCAAACCATTGATGTCTCTCCGCACAGCAGAACAGAAAGCCTCAACAGCTGGAACATTAATATTCGGTGTAAACTGGCTTTTAGTTGTCAAACCCAAATGTTTCAATGAAAGTTCACTGCTTTTAGAAGAATCAGTCCAACTATGTTCCTGAAACCATAACTTCAGTTTAATAGATCTGAAGAAGGAAAACAAGTCCCGCTCCAGATCAAACCAATTCACATGTACACTAGGACAGAACGAAAGTCCTCTAGACAAAACGCTCACCTGCGCCACTGTAAGAACCTTGGAAGATATATTAATCACTATTGTTTCTTCCTTGTTACCGGTGTTCTGATCCCCTGGGGGCGTGTCTTGTTGATACGTGCTCTTGTGGCTACGACGGTGTTTTCTGCCCCCTCTTCTGGTATGTTTGGGTCGAGATTCATCGGCCCTGGATCTAAAAAAGAATCAGTAGGCGTATTTGCAAACTGCTGACGTGTGTACTTCCTCTTATTGTTACCATCGCGTCGTCCCATATACTGTCCATCATCCAGCCGCCAGTTATAGACCGTGCCTTTTTTGTAATCATCCATATCACGATTCCACTTTGCACGTTTCACCTCCTCAGATTCTGCCTTAAAACTCTGCAAACGGGATGTAAAGTCATTTTTATATTTATCAAATTCCTCTTGTGACATATGCTGATGTAAGGAATCCTCCAAGACGGACATCTGTGTGTTAAGATCTGCAAGCTCTGTTTGTAAAAACTCCAAATTAAGCAAAATGAAGTCTCTAGAATACTGATTAGAAAGCTGTTCAAACGCTTTGAACAGCTTTCTAATCAGTATTCTAGAGACTTCATTTTGCTTAATTTGGAGTTTTTACAAACAGAGCTTGCAGATCTTAACACACAGATGTCCGTCTTGGAGGATTCCTTACATCAGCATATGTCACAAGAGGAATTTGATAAATATAAAAATGACTTTACATCCCGTTTGCAGAGTTTTAAGGCAGAATCTGAGGAGGTGAAACGTGCAAAGTGGAATCGTGATATGGATGATTACAAAAAAGGCACGGTCTATAACTGGCGGCTGGATGATGGACAGTATATGGGACGACGCGATGGTAACAATAAGAGGAAGTACACACGTCAGCAGTTTGCAAATACGCCTACTGATTCTTTTTTAGATCCAGGGCCGATGAATCTCGACCCAAACATACCAGAAGAGGGGGCAGAAAACACCGTCGTAGCCACAAGAGCACGTATCAACAAGACACGCCCCCAGGGGATCAGAACACCGGTAACAAGGAAGAAACAATAGTGATTAATATATCTTCCAAGGTTCTTACAGTGGCGCAGGTGAGCGTTTTGTCTAGAGGACTTTCGTTCTGTCCTAGTGTACATGTGAATTGGTTTGATCTGGAGCGGGACTTGTTTTCCTTCTTCAGATCTATTAAACTGAAGTTATGGTTTCAGGAACATAGTTGGACTGATTCTTCTAAAAGCAGTGAACTTTCATTGAAACATTTGGGTTTGACAACTAAAAGCCAGTTTACACCGAATATTAATGTTCCAGCTGTTGAGGCTTTCTGTTCTGCTGTGCGGAGAGACATCAATGGTTTGAAGCAGGCCATTGACTTGAGTCATTTTGAATACGCTAATTTAACTAGTGAGGAATATGAGGCAATTGGGTTGCTGAGGTTGGACGAGAGTCTGACTGTCAAGCCTGCGGATAAGGGTGGTGCCATCGTTGTTATGGACACCTCCCTTTATCTCGCTGAGATTGATAGACAGCTGTCGGATACTTCAGTGTATCGCCCGATATCAGGGGATCCTAAGTTTGACATTGCACATCGTATCAAACACATTGTTGCTGAGGCAGTAACGGGTGGCATTATTGATGACAATATAGCAACATTTCTGATTATTGAACATCCGGTAACCCCGGTTTTGTATATATTACCGAAGGTACACAAGACCCTTAATAATCCTCCGGGTCGCCCGATTGTATCGGGGTCTAATTCTATTTTATCCAATATTTCTATTTTTTGGACAAATTGCTACGCCATTATGCCACTGGCTCTAAATCCTATGTTCGAGATACTTCAGATTTTTTGATTAAGTTACAGGAGTTGCAAACTGAGGATCTCTCTGAGGTGTTGCTAGTATCTTTTGATGTGGTCAGCCTGTACACCTCGATCGATCATGACCGGGGTGTGCAGGCTGTACAGGAATTTATGCGTACTTCTGATTGGTCTGTTTCTTGCCAACAGTTTATATTGTCTCTTCTTCATCTGGTGCTTCGGTACAACTATTTTTGTTTCAGAACCAGTTTTATTTTCAAGATAGAGGTGTAGCAATGGGCAGTAATGTAGCACCTACCTTTGCTAATATGTACATGAGACACCTGGAGGAGGATGTCATCTATGTCTCCCACCACTTCTCCCATGTGTTGAGGTGGTGGAGATACATAGATGACATCTTCCTCCTCTGGAAGGGTACAACTGATGAACTCATGTTATTTCATGATTTTTTGAATCAGGTGGATTCTGATGTGAAATTTACAATAGTGCATTCACCTGATAGCTTACAATTTTTGGATACTTTGGTGTTAATGAGGAACGGTAGGCTTGAAACGGATTTATTTGTTAAACCCACGGATAGGAACTCACTATTATGTTATCATAGTTGCCATCCTAGGAGTATGGTTAAGCACCTACCATATAGTCAGTTTTTGAGAGCCAGACGGATAGTGTCGAATGAGGGCAGAATTGGTGGTATATTGGACACTATGACTGAAAAGTTTAGAGTTAGGGGTTACCCTATATCCGATTTAAACCAACAAAAAGAACGTGTTCTGAGTATGAATAGAGCTTCTACTTTGGTACCCTCATGCAGACCCTCTGTGCCCAAACGTATGCATTTTATATCCACATTTAGTGAACAGAGTAACCAGATAGGGAATATAATACGTCAGCATTGGATGACTTTGAAGAGATGCTGTCCCCAAGTGGAGGAGTTTGGAAGTCCTCCGATTTTTTCATATCGCCGATCTCGGAATCTAAAGGACCATCTGGTACATTCAGATGTGATACCTAGAATAACTTCTGGACAAACCTTGTTGGCCCCAAGAAAATTGGGGTGCTTTCCTTGTTTGGGGTGCGTGAACTGTCGGCTGATGTTAAAAGGCGGACAGTTCACCCACCCTGTGACTAATAAGGTTTTTGAGATAAAGCACTTTTTGACCTGCAATTCAGACTTTGTCATTTACCTGGTGACATGTCCTTGTCAGCTGATGTATGTAGGTGAGACTACGTTGGATGTGAAGACGAGATTGAATTATCATAGGTACACAATTAGGAAGAAAAGACTGGATTTACCAGTGTCTAAACATTTTGTGGAGTTGAAACACTCTGAACAGCAATTGCGTTTTCGCATTATTGATTATGTCCCTCCCCATAGACGTGGTGGTGATAGGACAAAAACCTTACTACGTAAGGAACTTGAGTGGATCTATCGCCTCAATACACTGAAACCTAATGGTCTCAATGTAGACTTTAAAATGAATGTGTTACTCTGATAGCCTCTGGTGTTGTGTCTGACCTCTTGGTTAAGTGGTATTTTATGTAATACTGTATTTGGTTTTAACTTTCTTTTTTTTCTTTTTTCTTCTTCTTTTTACTTTTAGGGACCTGCTTCTGTCGTCAAGGACATTGGAGTGTCCGGAAAATTTATACTCTTCAGAGCCACATTTCACATGCCCCTTTGCATATTTAAATTTTGTTTATGTGTGGTTTTGTGTGACTATATAATGTTCTATTGGGGACTGGGCTCTATTGTGGTGGTTAGGAGGATGCTGTGGGTAGTGTCCGTCTATTTTGTTATGGACGGTCACGACACGGCTATCCTCTGAGCGGGGTTGGTGTCCACAGTAATATGGGGGTTACCGACCAATACTGCTCCCATCTATCGAGTCCTTTGTCACCCATTTGTTACAGGAGAACCCCTGTTACATTGAATAAAAACCACTGTATGGTTCCCTTTAGTAAAGATGGCGATGGGGATTGATGTATGATTAGTGCGCATGCGCTGATAGTTGGCTGTGGGCTGCCCTTACTTGGAATGGAGCGTTGGACATTTCCAGGCTATTGCGCATGTTGGACATGCGTGTTAGGGGTAAGCTCCTGCCGTAGCATTCAGCAGTTTGTGTGGTTAGAATAATTTCTTATGGACATGCGCTGTGGCTCTTTAGGAACGCTGAACTCGGCGTACATGTGGACAAACCTCTCCTATTTCCTTGATGCGGTATGTAGCTCCCTATTAGCTTTTTAATACTTGACACCTGCACTGCCATTATTGGCAATTTATGAATTTATTTATTTTACGTTTTGTTATGCATTATGGATTGATTTGCACTATTTATTATGTTTGTTATATGTAATGTGGATTCACTTTTTGTGTTGTATTCACACTTGAGATGTAATTTTACATGGATTTTACACTGTTTTCATTAATTGGTTTTATGAATTGATTATTATGTACACCTGAGTGTTTTATATATATAGTTTGTATACCCCACTATTTGTGCTTGAGAAAGGCTCTAGTGCTGAGCCGAAACGTCGCGGTCCCTCTGTATGGGTAAATAAAGGATTTCTTTGTTTTATATGGGAGTGCTGCCCAATTTTTTTGATGCTGTTTGTGGATGGTCTTTGTCGGGCCTGGGGCGTGCACCTCGTGATTG
Organism: Rhinella marina; assembly: GCA_900303285.1. Classification (NCBI taxonomy): domain Eukaryota; kingdom Metazoa; phylum Chordata; class Amphibia; order Anura; family Bufonidae; genus Rhinella; species Rhinella marina. Next base: position 32,893 of record ONZH01011489.1, read on the forward strand.
TGGATTTTTGTGCTGCCGATATTTTTTCTTTTTTTTATATATATATATATATATATATATGTTCCTTTTTTGCCCCCATCTGTATATATAGAAATTCCATTTAGCCCCTTTCTATATATATATATATATATATATATATATTTCCCCCCTCTCTATATATATTCCTTTTTTGCCCCATCTGTATATATAGAAATTACATTTTGCCCCTCTCTCTATATATATATCCATTTCCCCCCTCTCTATATATATTGCCCCCCCACTGTATATAACCCCCCCGCGCCTCCCCATCTGTATAGATGGAATTCCATTTTTCCCCTCTCTGTATAATTAATAATCCATTTCCCCCCCACTGTATATAAAACCATTTTCCCCCCGTTTTTGTATATATTGCTATTCCATTTTGGCTGCCCTATGTGTCCTGTGGGCGGTTTTGGGCGGCCCTCTATATGGGCGGCGGCGGCGGGGGCCCCCCCCCTTTATAATCGATTACCTGCCTTTTCCAGGCAGCCCAGGTGCCCCCAGATTTTTTTTAATTCTTTTATAGTCCAGGTGGGTGCCCTGGACTGTAAAAAAAATGGACAGACACACACACACAAAAAATATACTTACCAGGTCCGCCGACGCCTTCTTCTCAGTCCCCACTTAGCGCCCGAACATCCGGTCAGGAAGATCCCGCGAGACATGTGACCCAGCAGCATGTCTCATGGAATCACAGAGCTACTCGCAGCGCTGGAGTTGGGACTCGGGAGGCTGACCACTCCAGCCTGGTGTGTGGCAAGGGTGGGCGGGGCGTGCCGCATGGCGTGGGGACCGGCTGGCTGGGGGTGGTATGGGGCGGGCCTCTCTGCCCCTGACAATTACATGCACTTGCGGGCCCCGGGCCCCCTTTCCCCGCCGGGCCCGGTCGCGGTCGCACCCTCTGCGACCGCGATCGTTACGCCCCTGTCTGCCATAATGTGCGGCTGGCAGGGGAGCGGCCCTCTCCCATCACTGAAGATTGCAGGGGAGCAGCGCTTTAGGCTCCTCCCAGCAGCGCTCTCCTCTATGTTCTGACGTGCACAGCGTCCTGTACATGGAACGTCCGCGCTCTGACCTGACGCTGTGCACTTCAGGTCACTGTGGAGAGAGCGCTAAGGTCCCAACAGCAGGCAAGGCAAATGCCTGGAACAGTTTTTTTTAAAATTTATTAACGTATTGATATTGGGGGTCTTATCTGATATGGGGTAGTATGAGCTCAGATAAGACCCCCAATCCTCATCAGACCCACAAAATAAGCCCCCCCATCCCCCCCCAGTGCTCACATCACTCATCAAAGATCAGATCTCCCCTATGTCAAATCACCCCCCCACACACACACACACACACATGATCTCAGCATGGGGGTGAGGGGACATCTGAGCATGATGCGGTCATCTGAGCATGGACAGTCATCTGAGCATGGGGTGTCATCTATGCATAAGGTGGTCATCTGAGCATGAGGGTGTCATGTGAGCATAAGGCGGTCATCTGAGCATAAAGAGGTCATCTGAGCATGAGGGTGTCATGTGAGCATGGGTGGTTATCTGAGCATGGGCGGTTATCTGAGCATGGGCGGTCATCTGAGCATGGGGGTGTCATGTGAGCATAAGGCGGTCATCTGTGCATGGGGCAGTCATCTGAGCATAAGGGGGTCATCTGAGGATGGGCGGTCATCTGAGCATGAGGGTGTCATCTGAGCATGGGGTCTCATCTGAGCATAAGGCGGTCATCTGAGCATGGGGCGGTCATCTGAGCATGGGCGGTCATCTGAGCATGAGGGTGTCATCTGAGCATGGGCGGTCATATGTGCATAAGACGGTTATCTGAGCATGGGCGGTCATGTGCGCATAAGGCAGTCATTTGAGCATGAGGGTGTCATCTGAGCATGGGCGGGTCATCTGAGCATGAGGGTGTCATCTGAGCATGAGGGTGTTATCTGAGCATGGGCGGTCATCTGAGCATGAGGGTGTCATCTGAGCATGAGGGTGTCATCTGAGCATGGGGCGGTCATCTGAGCATGGGGCGGTCATCTGAGCATGGGGCGGTCATCTGAGCATGAGGGTATCATCTGAGCATGAGGGTGTCATCTGAGCATGGGCGGTCATCTGAGCATGAGGGTGTCATCTGAGCATGGGGCAGTCATCTGAGCATGGGGCAGTCATCTGAGCATGAGGGTGTGAATTGCTTCGAGTAGCAACGACTGAATACAAGCCAAATTTGAAACACATTGTAAAAAACAAAGATTGCCAGAAGTTTCACTAAAGTTGTCTACATTACAGGTAGGAACAGTGGTTTAAATACACTTTTAAATGTTTGCAGTAATACTGTCGTGTGCACGCATATTTGTGTAAATGTATAGCTTGTGGCTCCTGGTGGTCATACGTTTTTTTTGTGGCTCTTTGTGTCTGTAAGGTTGGCCACCCCGGTTCTATCTATTTTTAGCATAACATTTTTTCTGACTCAAACATAAAAGCTATTATTTAGAGGAGACAGATAGCAAGGAAGTCAAAATCATAGAATGAAAAACTTTAATAATGAGACAGCACAACACTGAGATGATTGATTGTCTCTTTGGTACTTGAGTTGTGGCGCATTGTAGACCAGTGTGACATAGAAATAACAAGTCTGCCTGTGATATAAATACTCTGATAGAAAAACCAATGATTTGTGAAAAGAACAAGATTCCGTAATTGTACAACTTTCCTTACATTCAACTTCTTAAAGTGCCTCGAAGATAAACTGAGCCTACCATCTGGAGCAGTGGAAAAGTTTTCTGTGGAGAGATGAATCTTGCTTCTCTATCAGGCAGTCTGATGAGTCTGCCAAAAAACTAAAGTTTGGTGGATGAGGGTTAATGCTATATGGATGTATTTCAGGGGCTGTGCTAGGTCTCCTAGTTCCACTGAAGGGAAATTTTAAAGGGAGTCTTTCACCTATTTTTCACCAATATAACTAAGAGCACTGCCTAAAGAGAATTGCAGACACATCGCAGACATACCTGTGTGCACTCTGTGTCTGTTTTCCATTTCCAAATCATTTTTATTCTGTTGGAAAACAGTTCCCAAGTGCCCAGCTGAAAGTGAAAGTAAAAACAGCTTTTGGTCCTAACTCGATTTGTAACAGCTATATCTTCTGATATAGTGCATATAATGCTGTGGTTCTGGTATCGTTTGAAAGGCTGGAATGTAAGCTTTCGAACACGGTCAGGATCATATTTCTAGTGGCTACCATTACTAAGATATGAGCAGCTAAAACAGCCCATCCCTCTTCAGTCTAGTTTGCTTTGAGCACTTGCAGCAGCAGAGCTGGGCACTTGGGAGCTGTTTTCCTGCAGAATAAAAGTGCTTTTCCTGGACATGTAATACAGACACAGAGTGCACACAGGTATGTCTGCGATGTGTCTGCAATCTTCTGTGGGCAGTGCTCTTAGTTACAGTGCCTTGCGAAAGTATTTGGCCCCCTGGAACTTTTCAACCTTTTGCCACATTTCAGGCTTCAAACAAAAAGATATAACATTTAAAATTTTTGATGAAGAATCAACAACAAGTGGGTCACAATTGTGAAGTGGAACGAAATTTATTAGTTAATTTAAACTTTTTTTGTAATAATAAAACTGAAAAGTGGGGCGTGCAAAATTATTCGGCCCCCTTGCATCAATACTTTGTTGCGCCACCTTTTGCTGCGATTACAGCTGCAAGTCGCTTGGGCTATGTCTCTATCAGTTTTGCACATCTAGAGACTGAAATTCTTGCCCATTCTTCCTTGCAAAACAGCTCGAGCTCTTTGAGGTTGGATGGAGAGCGTTTGTGAACAGCAGTTTTCAGCTCTTTCCACATATTGGTCAATTGGATTCAGGTCTGGACTTTGACTTGGCCATTCTAAGACCTGGATACGTTTATTTTTGAACCATTCCATTGTAGATTTTGCTTTATGTTTGGGATCATTGTCTTGTTGGAAGATAAATCTCCGTCCTAGTCTCAGGTCTTTTGCAGACTCCAACAGGTTTTCATCCAGAATGGTCCTGTATTTGGCTCCATCCATCTTCCCATCAATTTTAACCATCTTCCCTGTCCCTGCTGATGAAAAGCAGGCTCAAACCATGATGCTGCCACCACCATGTCTGACAGTGGGGATGGTGTGTTCAGGGTGATGAGCTGTGTTGCTTTTATGCCAAACATATCGTTTTGCATTGTTTCCAAAAAGTTGGGTTTTGGTTTCATCTGACCAGAGCACCTTCTTCCACATGTTTGGTGTGTCTCCCAGGTGGCTTGTGGCAAACTGTAAACGAGACTTTTTATGGATATCTTTGAGAAATGGCTTTTTTCTTGCCACTCTTCCATAAAGGCAAGATTTGTGAAGTGTTCGACTGATTGTTGTCCTATCTCTCCCACCTCAGCTGTAGATCTCTGCAGTTCATCCAGAGTGATCATGGGCCTCTTGGCTGCATCTCTGATCAGTCTTCTCCTTGTCTGAGATGAAAGTTTAGAGGGACGGCCGGGTCTTGGTAGATTTGCAGTGGTCTGATACTCCTTCCATTTCAATATGATCGCTTGCACAGTGCTCCTTGGGATGTTTAAAGCTTGGGAAATCTTTTGGTATCCAAATCCGGCTTTAAACTTCTCCACAACAGTATCAGGGACCTGCCTGGTGTGTTCCTTGGTCTTCATGATGCAGAACCCTGAGACTATCACAGAGCAGGTGCATTTATACGGAGACTTGATTACACACAGGTGGATTCTATTTATCTTCATCAGTCATTTAGGACAACATTGGATCATTCAGAGATCCTCAATGAACTTCTGGAGTGAGTTTTCTGAACTAAAAGTAAATGGGCCGAATAATTTTGCACGCCAACTTTTCAGTTTTATTATTACAAAAAAAGTTTAAATGATCCAATAAATTTCATTCCACTTCACAATTGTGAAACACTTTTTGTTGGTTCTTCACCAAAAGTTTAAAATGTTATATCTTTTTTTTGAAGCCTGAAATGTGGCAAAAGGTTGAAAAGTTCCAGGGGGCCGAATACTTTCGCAAGGCACTGTATATTGGTGAAAAACAGGTGACAGACACCCTTTAAAGTTAGTCAGCATACCAAGTCATTTTGGACAATTCTATGCTTCCAACTTTGAGGAAACAGTTTGGGGAAGGCTCTTTAATGTCCCAGCATGACCCAGAGAATAAATATAAAGGCATGGATGTGTCTGGAAGAACCTGACTGGCTACACAAAAAAATGAATAAAAAGTGATCAAAAAGCCATACACACTGAAAAAAAATGTACAGTTAATCCCGCAAAAAAATGAGCTTTTACACAGCTCCATAGACATAAATATAAAAATGTCCTGGGGGTCAGAATATGACAAAAACTGCTTTTTTCAATAGTAAAACACAAGAAAAGCTACATAAATGTAGTAGAACTGTAATTGTACTGTCCCGGAGTATGAAGGTAACATGTCAGAGCTACTGTACAGGGAACACTATAAAACTAAACCCATAGAACTATGGCAGAATTTTTTTCCAATTCTATCCGATTTGGATATTTTCCAGCTTTTCACTACATTATTATCCCAGCGGTCCATGCCAGCGCTAATGCCCCTACCTGCGGCACGGAGCTGGGCTCCCTCTTTCCCTTCTGCTGCCATGCACCGTGCAGCAGGTAGCTTAACTCTTGTATCTGTGCTCCATGCCAGAGTTTACTTCCTGTTGGAGACCTGTACTGTTTGTTAGGGCTTGCATGGGTGTGTCTCTCCCTTTGTGAGGCAGCTTATACACGCCCTCTATCTCCCCAGCCTATGGCTGGATTGCAGGAAGTATTTAAAGGCGTTTACTACCCAATGAAGATGCCTGAGCAACTCATGGTCACTAGCTTGTCTAGTTTGTAGTGTGAAGTTGTTTTTGGAGTTCTGCTTTTCTGTGTACCGAACCCTGCTTTTGGATTTATCAGAGTTTGCTTGTTTGCCGCCTACCTCTGACCTTGGACTTTGTTTATGGACTTTGCTTTATTGCTGCCTGCCCTGACTTCGGACTTCCTGACCACGTACTTCCCCCCCATGCTTGCACTGGTATCTTTGACCCCCCTGGTCAGCTGCCACTGACCCTGGGCAACTACCCTAACGGCCCAAGCCTATCCTCACCATCAGAGGCTTTAGTGAAGACCAGGTAGTTGCTTAGTCACGCCCTCCAGAGTATAGCCAGTCAGTGGCTCAGTGGGTTCACACACGCTTGCGTAACATACATGATATGCAGTTGCTGGATTTGGGGTGGTCCCAATGCTTTACTGGTCCCCCGGACACCATTAAGGTGTCACCATCTGTTGCTGCTCTCCAGAGAGGATGGTAAGGCGCGGTGCCCCACAATTGAAAAAAACAATACAGGAAATGCACTGAGCTGGCTTCTCCAGTGTTCTCCCTGGCAGAAAAAGGTTGTCCAGCTGGTCATCTGGTCAAATGGTTGGTGATGTAGGGTCTGTGGTAGGGTATCACCATCTTAGCATCTTCTTTGCACTATTGCAGTCTGTGAGTCTCTTTTACTAAACATTGCTTCCTATCTGCAGCCAACTAGGGGCACTAACTGCTATCCTTATCTACAGTTTCTAATTGAACTAGAACTGTCTAGTAGGAGGGGTGGATTGGATCACAGCCTAAAATAAACAATGTTGTAATTTCAGTCTATAGACTTGTGTATAGTTTCAATGCAAATCTATGGGAATAACTAAGCAGTTTTTCTAGACATAAACAAGTCTTCAGATGTAAACAGAGCTAAACCAGAAAGTCAAAAGGCCAGTGTGTCTGTCTTTTTCCCTCCAAAACCTTTTGAAGACTTACAACCCCCTCCCCCCTTGCCCCAATGTATACACACAAAATCCCAAAGTCTCAAGGCACCAACTGGCTGTGCACCAATCTCTCCACAATGCAGTGCAGACACAGAGCAACAACAGTGCCAATGAACAGAACACACTACAACAAACACACAAAATGCAGCTCTACAAAATAAAACAGTATAAGTGTAAACAACAGCATGAATCATAGTGCAAGGTAACCCTTCCAAGTGCACTAAATTTGTGAGTTGATGGCTTTGTGTAGTAGCAATAGGGGTAAATGTCCACAAATGTCCATAGTCCAAAGTAACCTTGCCCCAGGGCACTATACATATATAATATTCAATTGTGCCAATGGAAAGTGCAACTTGTCCCACAAAAAACAAGAGCCAAGTTATGGCTCTGGGAAGGCAGAGAGTAAAATACGAAAACGCAAAAATGGAAACTTGCAGAGTCCTAATGTGGTTAAAGACATAGAATTCTTCATAAAATTTCTAAAATTATGGGAACATCAAACATCCCTTTTCCTTCTGAGCACGAAGACTGAGTCCTACCTGGAGAACTTTCATTGTCTTAGCAATTACAGCTGCACAGTCTGTCCTATAACACTGACATTTCCAATCTCTTTCTGTTACTTTGTCCCATTTCTTTTTGCAACATTCATTGCACCATCTTTACAATTCCACTTTGCACCTTTTCTGAAATAATATATTGGATTCCTCTGAGAGACAGATATAGACACAGCTCTGTGTGACCTTGTGTGTGGAGGTCATTCCAGTACCCCAGCCACTACGATAAAATGTCCAAAAAAAACCCCCCAAAAAAACAGATTACAACCCAGAATAACCTGTTAATCCAGAATTGGGCCTGAATGAATGTGCAAATCAGATTTCAAGCAAAGAATCATACCAATGTATCAATAGCCAGGGGTGTATGTAGAAATAAAAGTCTCTACCGGATGGTAGATAAAAATAAACCTGCTCACAGGCATGGGGCTTTCAATTGTAGAAGTGTTGTATATCTCTTGAGGTAGTTTGTTACTTACTAACCTTCTGGTGATTTTGTCTTAGGGCCCGTTGACATTGGCAGACAATCAGGACAATTATTGAGAACAAACGTTCGCACAAACACTCATTCCCAATAATTTCCCCATTCAAATGTGCAGCCGATCACCCAACAAATGAGCAAAATGCTTGAGAATCCGTCATTATTTTAGCATACAAAATCATTCTTTGATGGCAGCTAGAGATGAGCGAATCTATTCGTCGATTCGTATCGAATCTTGGAAACTTTCAGCTGCGAAGCGAATCCGAATATTAGGTGATTCGCTCCATTAAGATTTGAAAATGTTCCTAAGGCTTTCTACGCATTCACTACATACTTGTTCAATAAATTGTACGCTAATGCTACGTATAAGTTAAGTTATTAGCGAACTTTTACTGTTAGTTCGTTATTCGTGCGCAATAGCCCAGGAAGAAAGCAGTCACCTGACCTAGTGGGCAGGGCTTGCTCTGATTGGCTCAGGCTCGGTAAGCCAGTGACGCATCACTTCTCCTGCGACTGCTGAGACGAGCAGAAGCACTGTTTGTGAAGTTCTGAGACACTGAGACCTGTGTTGTTGAAATTGGGGTGTAATTGTTCAGGGAATCCATATTACACATCAGGGATACTGCAGGGCCAGTGCAGGGCTAGTAATTAATCAGGCAGGGAGAGAGAGACAGGGAGAGAGATAGGGAGAGAGACAGGGACAAAGAAAAAGACCAGCTGCAGGGCCACAGAGTGAAGTGAAAAATGTCTGGAATGGATAAGCAAAAGAGGTCCAGTTCCAGCCAGACCTCGAGCTCTAAAAAAAAAGAGAAGGTGGCACAGGGCAGAAGTGCTAAAGGACCTGTAGCCGCAGCTTCTACTTGTAGTATTCGCAATACTTGGCCGGTGTTCCACTGGGCTAACCCACCAAGGCGCAAAATTGTAGTGGAGGAGAAAGTGGATGACATAGTGGAGTGGATGGCACGCTCATCTCAGTCTCAGCCGGATGATCTGCTGTCATCTGCTGATACAGTATCCATATGTAGCCAGGGGTTCCTCCTGCTCCACCATTCCTCTCCAGCAAAGCCCGTCAGTTTCGTACGCAATTTGTACGCTCATGCATACGTGTTCAAAGAAGTTGCGTACCTTTTAAAACTGAATGTTCGTTATTAGTGCGCAAATGCTAAACGCAACATAATAACGTATATTTTGTACGCAGATTCAACGAATATATTCGCCGAATATACAAATCTTATGAAAAGTTTGGCGAATAACATTTTTAATGATTCGCTCATCTCTAATGACAGCACATTGTCCTGTATAAACAGGGTTTCACAGCCGACAAACAATGAATCTATATGGGGATGAAAGATCATAGTAGCGATAATTCATGCCCATGCAGGAGATGATTGCTGCACTTTTCCACATTTTTTCACGTTACACCCACAAACAAATGTATTTTATTGTGGTTTTATGTGACCAATAGCAAGTATGTGTGACGTGAAAAGAAAATGACACATGGTTTCAAAACTTTTAATAAAATAATTAGCTTCACTACTTGAGGCTGCATGTGCACACACTGAATTCAGCTTCTGCCAACTTTAGGAGGGCAGAAGAACAATACAAGATGGTGGATGAAGAGGAGCCTTCCCTCTGTTTCTTTGCACAACGACAAATCATTAATGTTAAAGAGGTTATCTGATTAATGTAAAAAATGAAAATCATCCATCATATAGTACACGACAATATCTTTCTAACAAAGCTAGAATCAGCCCTGTACCTCACATGGATCCAGGGATCTCTCCATTCATTGATTCAATTGCTCTGCTAGATTTATATCAAGCCTGCCCAGCCTGCAGGGCACTTGTCCTTTCTGCTGAAACTCAGGGGGCATGTCATTTTTGCTGCAGCTCTCTCCCTATCACTGCTCAGGAGGGAGTTGAAAGGATAGAACTGAGCATGTGCAACGTGCCAGGTGCTGGTTTACAAACAGTAGAATCATTTTTTAATATTGTGGATTTTTTAACCCATATCACTGACCCATTGGTGGACATTTTTTTATGTGTTGTGGATTACTGTATTGGCCAATCACAGACCACTAGAGATGAGCGAGCATGCTCGTCCGAGCTTAGTGCTCGTTCGAGCAATAGGGTACTCGTAAGTGCTCGATGCTCGGACGAGCATCTCGCCATGCTCGAGGAAATGGCATCTCCCGCATTTTGAATTTTTGGCGCCCATAACTCAGCCAATCACTAGCCAGGAGACTCTGCGGTACCCCCCAGCATCACGTGGGGCCTTACATGTCGATAGCAGGGGTTGGCTGGCCTGATCAGGTGACCCTGAAATATACTAGTGACGTCCGGCGGTGCTCGGCTCAGAGGCTGTCTGGATGTCGTTAGGGACAGATCTGCTGCGTTTCAGGGAGAGTGTTAGGGCCTGGATTTAGTTCTCTGTTAGGCAGGAGTGATCTCAAAAGAACCCAACAGCCCTTCTAAGGGCTACAAGACACTTTTTTTGTCTCCTTCTGGCTGGGCTGGCTGGCACTAGTAGTGCAGCTATCGCCATATTTGCAGCAGTTTGCAGGGAGACTGCAAATAGGTTTTTTTTGCTCTCAGTGATATAGAAAAATCTCAGTGCGACATTTTTCTGGGTTGCAGTGAAAATAGCCACAGTCAGCAGGGGCTGAGTTTGCTCTCTGATATATTCTGCACGTCACGTTAAAAAAAAAAAAAAATAGTTTTTTTGTTGTTTTATCTCAGTGATACAAATCCATTTCATACAGCTGTGTGGAACCATTCTGTGTGTCACAGTTCAGCTGTCCACTCACCACAAACCACAATCCATATTTTCTGTCCAGGTAACCCATACTGTACGTCACGTAATTAAAAAAGGTCTTTTGCTCTCACTGATACAGCTACATTAGAAAAATCTGAGTGCAACATTTTTTCGGGGTGCAGTGAAAATAGCCACAGTCAGCAGGGGCTGAGTTTGCTCTCTGATATATTCTGCACGTCACGTTAAAAAAAACACACACAAAAAAAACTTTTTTTTGTTGTTTTATCTCAGTGATACAAATCCATTTCATACAGCTGTGTAGAACAATTCTGTGTGTCACAGTTCAGCTGTCCAGTCACCACAAACCACAATCCGTATTTTCTGTCCAGGTGACCCATACTGTACGTCACGTAATTAAAAAAGGTCTTTTGCTCTCACTGATACAGCTACATTAGAAAAATCTCTGTGCGACATTTGTCTGAGTTGCACTTAAGCAGACCAAGTCTGCCTAATCTAATAGTTTCTGTGTAATTGCTCCATACTGCACGGTACGTAATAAAATACGTAATTTTGCTCTAACTTATCCACCTATATATTAACTTGTTCAGATTGAACAAGTTTGTGGGTTTCAGTACAGCAGGCCCATTTTTTTTTGGTATATATAATACACTTATATACAGAAAATGTTGAACCCCAGGGCTAAGGGTCGAGGACGAGGGCGTGGGCATTCAATTACTGCAGGGGGCAGAGGCCGTGGTCCTGGGCAGGGTGAGACAGTACCTGCTGATGAGGGAGCAGGGGAACGCCGCAGAGCTACACTCCCTATCTTCATGTCTCAACTTACAGGGACACGTGGTAGAGCACTGTTGAAACCACAACAGTGCAAACAGGTGATGTCGTGGATTGCGGACAAAAGCTTCAAGTAATTTGTCCACCAGTCAGTGTTCCACGCAGTCCACCCACGTTACCCAAGGGAGCACTCCTCTGGCTCCTCCACCTCAACCTCCTTCCCCCCAGTCTGCCGCCTCCCAGGAAAATTTGGAATGCGATCCGGCATACTCTGAGGAACTGTTTTCTGGACCATTCCCAGAGTCACAAACCACTACTCAGGTTGCTGCTGACCTCTTTCCCGATGCCCAAGTTTTCCAACTGTCGCAGTCTGTGGGTGATGACATTGTTGACTTAGTGGAAGAAGTGTGTAAAGAGGTGTCGGACGATGAGGAGACATGGTTGTCAGACAGTGGTGAAGTTGTTGTCAGGGCAGGAAGTCCGAGGGGGGAGCAGACTGAGAAATCGGAGGATGACGAGGTGACTGACCCAAGCTGGGTTGATAAGCCAAGTGAAGACAGTGCTTCTGAGGCGGAGGCGAGTGCTGCACCAGAACAGGTTGGAAGAGGCAGTGGTGTGGCCAGAGGGAGAACCAGGGCCAGAGCTGGTGCATCAGCAGCAACTGTTTCACGTAGTGAAGCTCCCGTGGCGAGGCCTAGATGTTCGCAAGTCTGGAGGTTCTTTAAAGAAATTGAGGATGACCGACGGACTGTGGTGTGCAACCTGTGCCACACCAGGATCAGCAGGGGTGCCACCACTACTAGCCTAACCACCACCAGCATGCGCAGGCATATGAGTGCTAAACACCCCACTCAATGGAACCAAAGCCGTTCACCTCCTGTGGATCACACCACTGCTCCTTCCCCTGTGTCACTCGCTGCCTCTGCTAGTCAACCCCCTGCCCAGGACCCCGGCACGAGCGCCTCCCGCCGGAAAACCACACCTTCGCCTCCACGATCCTCCACAACCTCCACCAATGTGTCCCTGCGCAGCGTTCAGCTGTCTTTACAGCAGACGCTGGAGTGCAAGAGGAAATACAGTTCCACCCACCCACATGCCCAAGCCCTCGACATCCACATCTCCAAATTGCTGAGCCTGGAGATGCTGCCCTATAGACTGGTAGAGACCGAGGCCTTTCGCAACCTTATGGCGGTGGCTGCCCCTTGGTATTCGGCCCCCAGCAACTATTTTTCCCGATGTGCCGTCCCAGCCCTACACAAGCACTTGTCACAGAACATCATCCATGCCCTGACCAACGCTGTTTCTGAGAAGGTCCACCTAACCACGGACACGTGGACAAGTGCTGCCGGGCAGGGACACTATATATCACTGACGGCACATTGGGTTAAATTGGTGGAGGCTGGGACCGAGTCTGACCCTGGGGCCACTCATGTACTGCCCACACCGAGGATTGCGGGGCCTACCTCGGTCACGGTCTCTCAGACGTACTATGCCTCCTCCTCCGACCCTTCCTCCTCCTCCGAATTACCATCCGTGGGCAAGGCGCCTTCAGTCGGTAGCTCTAGGCGCAGCAGCAGTGCCGTGGCTAAGCGCCAGCAGGCGGTGCTCAAACTGCTGAGCTTAGGTGACAAAAGGCACACCGCCCAAGGACTATTACAGGGCATCATGGCGCAGACCGATCTGTGGCTGGCACCGCTGAACCTCAAGCCAGCAACTCGGCAGACTGACACATGTGCCATGCCTGGCCCACGTGTTCAATCTCAAAGTTCAGAGGTTCCTCAAGACATACCCCAATCTGTCTGATTTGCTCCCCAAGGTGACCCGCATCTGTGCGCATTTCCACAAGTCGACCACAGATGCTGCCACTCTCAGGGCAGCGCAGCGCCGTCTACAACTGCCCGCTCACCGACTGTTGTGCGAAGTGCCCACAAGATGGAATTCGACATTAAACATGTTATCCAGAGTTTACCAGCAGCGCAGAGCGATTGTAGACTGCCAGATGTCAACTTCCACCAGAACTGGTAGTCAGGTCAGTCAGATTCCTCAAGTTTACAATGAGGAGTGGACGTGGATGTCTGATATCTGCCAGGTGTTGAGCAACTTTGAGGAGTCAACACAGATGGTCTGCGGCGATGCCGGTGGAGGAAGATACGTCGCTTGATAGCCAGAGCACCCTCCGGTCTGTTTCTCAGAGCGTATCGGAGGAGGGGCATGAGGGTGAGGAGGAAAAGGAGGAGAATGTCGGCGAGACAGAAGAGGGTACCAATGCTCAGTCCTTCTTAACTCTTGAGCATGTATGGGCTGAAGAGGAGGAGGAAATGGAGAGTCAGGCCAGTGAGGAGAGGGAATTCTTGCATGTTGGGACTCTGGCGCACATGGCAGACTTCATGTTAGGCTGCCTATCCCATGACCCTCGCGTTAGAAGAATTTTTTCAAACACCGATTACTGGGTGTTCACTCTCCTGGACCCACGGTACAAGCAGAACCCACTCTCATCCCTGTAGAGGAAAGGAGTATGAGAGTGAATCAATATCAACAGGCCCTGGTGCACAAGCTGAAACAATCCTTCCCATCTGACGCCGCTAGCGGCAGAGGGCGTAGTTCTGTGGGCCAAGTAGCGGGGGAGAGGAGGCAAGCAGGCAGCTTGTCCAGGACTGGCAGGGGAACGCTCTCCAAGGCCTTTGCCAGTTTTATGTCACCCCAGCAAGACACTGTCACCTGTCCCCAGTCTAGGCAGAGTAGGGGTGAGCTTTACAGAAAGATGGTGAGGGAGTACCTAGCTGACCATACCAACGTCTGGACCGATCACTCTGCTCCATACAACTACTGGGTTTCAAAGCTGGACACATGGCCTGAACTGGCGCTGTACGCCTTGGAGGTGCTGGCCTGCCCTGCCGCTAGCGTGTTGTCAGAGCGGGTATTCAGTGCAGCTGGTGGCATCATCACCGATAAGCGTACACGCCTGTCAACTGACAGCGCTGACAGGCTGACGCTTATTAAAATGAACAAAGCCTGGATTTCACCGGAATTCAAATCTCTTCCGGGGGAAAGCAGCTAAAGATTAACATTACTTATGTATCCGATTCCTCTTCTCTACTCCTCCTACTCCTCCTCCTTGTCGTCTTTGCCTAACGCTGACCCAAAACGCAATTTTTTAGAGGGCCAACTGGCACTCTTTTATGACAATTTTTCCGGAGGGCCCCCTACAGGCCCTCTCTCCAAACAATTTTTCCGGAGGGCCACCTACAGACCCTCTCTCTAAACAATTTTTCCGGAGGGCCACCTACAGGCCCTCTCTCTAAACAATTTTTCCGGAGGGCCCCCTACAGGCCCTCTCTCCAAACAATTTTTCCGGAGGGCCCCCTACAGGCCCTCTCTCCAAACAATTTTTCCGGAGGTCCACCTACAGGCCCTCTCTCTAAACAATTTTTTCGGAGGGCCCCCTACAGGCCCTCTCTCTAAACAATTTTTCCGGAGGGCCCCCTACAGGCCCTCTCTCCAAACAATTTTTCCGGACGGCCACCTACAGGCCCTCTCTCCAAACAATTTTTCCGCAGTGTCAACTACAGACACTGTAAAACAATGTTTCAGGAGCGTCAAACAGACAGTCCAAAACAATTTTTCAGGAGGCGCAAGTACCGACATTTAAAAAAAATTTTTTTTGCTGAGGGTTCACTTTATGTACTCCGAAAAGAAAAAAATTTTTGGAGGCTCAACAAAAGCCATTTCACTGAATTCTCAATCGGACAAAGTCATTGGTGGTGTAACCATGCTGTGTCAGGCTAAATTTTTGGGTGCTTCACCAACTACCGCATACTAACTCAGTCACTTGTTGGTTTCACCGCCATGCTGTGTCAGGCTTATGCCTGCATCGTGTGGCTGGGGATAGGAGAGCAGTGCCAGCATGGGCATGGGTGATGGACCTTCGTTGCACCTAGTTGGATGCTTCCCCAACATGTGATGGGCATGTGCCTCGCCTTTCTTGGTCTGGGTGAGCACAATTGCCATGAGGGTAACCACCAGGCTGTTGCAGGAGAATTTGGGGTAATGGTGGGATTAGGCAGCCTCAGAGGCATCCATGCATGCTGCCCCTGCTGTTTCCTGTCCATTTCCGTGGTGTTTCCATCATTTTCTGATGTTTCCAGGCTTTCACCCAGCCTTCCCTAGGCAGAGCCTTGGTCCCCTGCAAAAAATGCTCTAGTCTCCCATTGACTTCAATGGGGTTCGTTACTCGAAACGAGCACCCGAGCATCGGGAAAAGTTTGTCTCGAATAACGAGCACCCGAGCATTTTAGTGCTCGCTCATCTTTACAGACCACCACAATGATCTGTTATGGCTAGTGAATTCAAAATAGCACCCCACTATTGGTGGATGCAGTCATGTGAAGTGCGGTTACAGGATATAACAGAGGACCACTGGGGACCCTGATAGTGGTAGCTCAGCAACAGGCAGAAATCAGTGCTGTAAGTATGTACAAAGCTTTTTATGAGCCTGTAAAACTTCTTATTTTTTTAAAGTCCAGGGAAGGTATTTTACGATATTATTTTCATTATACTCTGCTCTAGACAGCGACCTCTTCTTTACCTTCATCTAATATGGGAAAAAGCGAACAGCCTCTTCACCCCGGATCATATTATTTTTGCCTTTGGGGCAGTGTACATTGGTTCTCCGTTGAGTTGACCCTTACTGTGTACCTTAAGTAGAGATAATAACTGAAGAAACACGAAGCCCTGCAGCAGAAGATTACACGTTATCTAGAGATAAACACTCTTTTTTATATATTTAAGATTCAAGAGTCGACTGGGGCTGCCAGATGGTTGGTTTTATGGAGAAATTACATCCAAAATTCGCAGATTGCTATTTCCTGAAAATTTGAATAAAGACCTGTCTCCTCTCCTGACTTTTAGTAATTACTTGCATTCCCCATGTAATAACAATTTTGGAGCATCTATTCTTATGGTTCCATGATGTGTTATTCCTCTATTATTCTTTCTATAAGTTATGAATAAAATGCCTTCAGTCTGCAATGAAGGTCCAGGTGGGTGTAACCAGTTGAAGGGGGGAGACATCCCTGCACAGTCTGACACTATCCAGTCAGTGTTGCCAATATTTATCCTGCACAATGAATCCATGACGGAAAAAAGATAAAGATAGCCGATTTGGTCTTATTTGGTCACGTATGTTTTCAACAAAACATGAGTCATATCTACCAAAACTCCGATAGTTCTGTAGACAGAAAAAAAATATGACAGTGCAAATGAAAAACTTTTTTAATAAGGTTAAAGTGGTAAATCATAACAGAAAGTACAGTACAGACCAAAAGTTTGGACACACCTTCTCATTCAAAGGGTTTTCTGTATTTTCATGACTATGAAAATTGTAGATTCAAACTGAAGGCATCAAAACTATGAATTAACACATGTGGAATTATATACTTAACAAAAAAGTGTGAAACAACTGTAAATATGTCTTATATTCTAGGTTCTTCAAAGTAGCCATCTTTTGCTTTGATTACTGCTTTGCAGACTCTTGGCATTATCTTGATGAGCTTCAAGAGGTAGTCACCTGAAATGGTTTTCACTTCACAGGTGTGCCCTGTCAGGTTTAATAAGTGGCATTTCTTGCCTTATAAATGGGGTTGGGACCATGAGTTGTGTTGGGCAGAAGTCAGGTGGATACACAGCTGATAGTCCTACTGAATAGACTGTTAGAATTTGTATTATGGCAAGAAAAAAGCAGCTAAGTAAAGAAAAACGAGTGGCCATCATTACTTTAAGAAATGAAGGTCAGTCAGTCCGAAAAATTGGGAAAACTTTGAAAGTGTCCCCAAGTGCAGTCGCAAAAACCATCAAGCGCTACAAAGAAACTGGCTGACATAAGGACCGCCCCAGGAAAGGAAGACCAAGAGTCACCTCTGCTGCGGAGGATAAGTTCATCCGAGTCACCAGCCTCAGAAATCACAGGTTAACAGCAGCTCAGATTAGAGACCAGGTCAATGCCACACAGAGTTCTAGCAGCAGACACATCTCTACAACAACTGTTAAGAGGAGACTGTGTGCAGCAGGCCTTCATGGTAAAATAGCTGCTAGGAAACCACTGCTAAGGACAGGCAACAAGCAGAAGAGACTTGTTTGGGCTAAAGAACACAAGGAATGGACATTAGACCAGTGGAAATCTGTGCTTTGGTCTGATGAGTATAAATTTGAGATGTTTGGTTCCAGCCACCGTGTCTTTGTGCAACGCAGAAAAGGTGAACGGATGGATTCTACATGCCTGGTTCCTACCGTGAAGCATGGAGGAGGAGGTGTGATGGTGTGGGGTGCTTTGCTGGTGACACTGTTGGGGATTTATTCAAAATTGAAGGCATACTGAACCAGCATAGCTACCACAGCATCTTGCAGCGGCATGCTATTCCATCCGGTTTGCGTTTAGTTGAACCATCATTTATTTATCAACAGGACAATGACCCCAAACACACCTCCAGGCTGTGTAAGGGCTATTTGACCAAGAAGGAGAGTGATGGGGTGCTATGCCACATGACCTGACCTCCACAGTCACCAGACCTGAACCCAATCGAGATGGTTTGGGGTGAGCTGGACCGCAGAGTGAAGGCAAAAGGGCTAAGCATCTCTGGGAACTCCTTCAAGACTGTTGGAATACCATTTCAGGTGACTACCTCTTGAAGCTCATCAAGAGAATGCCAAGAGTGTGCAAAGCAGTAATCAAAGCAAAAGGTGGCTACTTTGAAGAACCTAGAATGTGAGAAATATTTTCAGTTGTTTCACACTTTTTGTTAAGTATATAATTCCACATGTGTTAATTCATAGTTTTGATGCCTTCAGTGTGAATCTACAATTTTCATAGTCATGAAAATACAGAAAACTCTTTGAATGAGAAGGTGTGTCCAAACTTTTGGTCTGTACTGTATATACAGGGCGGCCCATGAAAAAGTAGCCGGCCTCCAGCAATAGTATGACAAGATGAACGAGCAAGTGGATTGTTTTTTTAACTACCCACAAAAGATGCTGAAACTGGTCCCCGTTCACGTGTATCAATCTTTGGGCACGTCGGATTATGTCAGCTGATATGGCTTGTGATGCTGCGGATGGTGTTTGTGATGTTCTGCTGTAGGTCATCCAGGGGATGTGGATTGTTAGCGGCCACTTTCTGTTTTAAATTTCCCCATGGATTAAAATCGTATGTGGATTGTCTGGGGAAAACGGTGGCTAGAGATGAGCGAAGCATTGAAAAATTTGATTCAGCTGCTTTGCTGAATTTTTCCAAAAATTGCTCCATGACAAATTACTTAGTCATGAAAAACATTCTTTGTAAGTAGTGGATGCAATAGTAATAATGAAGTGTAAAACTTTTTTAAAAAATCATATCACCTGCCGGCGATTTTTTTTTTTTTTTATGAAGATCTAGCACGAACATCGTTCTTGGCCAACAACGACCTCTCTTCTGGACCATAACCTTTCCAGTGAAATGGATACTGAAACATACCTTTCACTCTCCTGGAATCCAATATCTTGGAGACCTCAAATTCCAATTCCCCCTGGACCTCAACTGGAACCAGAGGTTTGTAGGATGGAACCAGAGGTGTCACATAGTAAAGATCTGTGGAAAACATCTTGTAATTTAAGTGAGAAAGACATAGTATTAATAATTCTGATAATATTGATATGGAAAATAAAAAAAAAACATAAAAACTCTTTAAAAATATTTTAAACATAAAAGCATGATTTGAACGATATGTCATTATCAGATGACACATTTCCTTTACTTAAAGTGTAACTGTAATTTTTTTTTATTTGCTAGTTTATTAGAGCTAGACATGTATACCTGAGATAGTCTGTCAATGATTGTGAAAAGATCTGTAATTACCTTATAATAACAACTTTCATTAATGTCTCCTGTCCCTTTCCACTGGTCCCTTAAAAGACGGTTGCTATCGCTCATCTAAGAAGACAGGAAGACGGAGGGGTGGTCCTTCACATTGCATGCCTGCATTAGGCTTCAGAGTGTGGAGGTGTGTCTCTCAGTAATCCAATCTGATTAGCTGGCAGGAAGCTGCTGGCTACAGCAAGTGTGTATGAGAAGTGAGGGAAGGCAGTTTTGGCCTCTGAACTGGCCAGATGAGCCATTTTGAGAAGATCCTCATATTGTAGTGGTTAAAACAGCCGTAACTAAGGGAAAAACTCAAGGAAAACAGTGGTATGTGAAGAAACTAAAGATTGCTTTATGCATAATGCTGCACCAGCAGTAACATATGGTAAAATTGATTTTGTTTTATGAAAACATGACAGTTACACTTTAAATAGTTGTTGTCCAATAGTTATATCTCCCGGCATCCTCATGCACATATATGCTTAGTTTGGATGAGTTTGTATGTCTTTTCAGTTGGGAGAGAGAAGAGTCACTTAGAGTCAGGGAGTCTCCATATACATTACATTGTAGGATGCTCCAATGGGTTGACCCAACAATAGCCACGTGTGTATAGGGCTTTAACTTAGAAGTTTTTTGTTGTTGTTTTTTTTAATTAGACCTCAAGCACATGGTAGAGCAGGCACTCATTGTGCTGCCATACTTTGTTGGGTGCCATATGAGCAATGTGTCTAAGGGAGATCAGCTCTCTCTCTCTCTCTCTCTCCATATATATATATATATATATATATATACACTCACCGCCCACTTTATTAGGTACACCATGCTAGTAACGGGTTGGACCCCCTTTTGCCTTCAGAACTGCCTCAATTCTTCGTGGCATAGATTCAACAAGGTGCTGGAAGCATTCCTCAGAGATTTTGGTCCATATTGACATGATGGCATCACACAGTTGCCGCAGATTTGTCGGCTGCACATCCATGATGTGAATCTCCCGTTCCACCACATCCCAAAGATGCTCTATTGGATTGAGATCTGGTGACTGTGGAGGCCATTTGAGTACAGTGAACTCATTGTCATGTTCAAGAAACCAGTCTGAGATGATTCCAGCTTTATGACATGGCGCATTATCCTGCTGAAAGTAGCCATCAGATGTTGGGTACATTGTGGTCATAAAGGGATGGACGTGGTCAGCAACAATACTCAGGTAGGCTGTGGCGTTGCAACGATGCTCAATTGGTACCAAGGGGCCCAAAGAGTGCCAAGAAAATATTCCCCACACCATGACACCACCACCACCAGCTTGAACCGTTGATACAAGGCAGGATGGATCCATGCTTTCATGTTGTTGACGCCAAATTCTGACCCTACCATCCGAATGTCGCAGCAGAAATCGAGACTCATCAGACCAGGCAACGTTTTTCCAATCTTCTACTGTCCAATTTCGATGAGCTTGTGCAAATTGTAGCCTCAGTTTCCTGTTCTTAGCTGAAAGGAGTGGCACCCGGTGTGGTCTTCTGCTGCTGTAGCCCATCTGCCTCAAAGTTCGACGTACTGTGAGTTCAGAGATGCTCTTCTGCCTACCTTGGTTGTAACAGGTGGCAATTTGAGTCACTGTTGCCTTTCTATCAGCTCGAACCAGTCTGCCCATTCTCCTCTGACCTCTGGCATCAACAAGGCATTTCTGCCCACAGAACTGCCGCTCACTGGATGTTTTTTCTTTTTCGGACCATTCTCTGTAAACCCTAGAGATGGTTGTGCGTGAAAATCCCAGTAGATCAGCAGTTTCTGAAATACTCAGACCAGCTCTTCTGGCACCAACAACCATGCCACGATATATACACAGGGTGGGTCATTTATATGGATACACCTAAATAAAATGGGAATGGTTGGTGATATTAACTTCCTGTTTGTGGCACATTAGTATATGGGAGGGGGAGAAATTTTTCAAGCTGGGTGGTGACCATGGTCTCCATTTTGAAGTCGGTCATTTTGAATCCAACTTTTGTTTTTTCAATGGGAAGAGGGTCATGTGACACATCAAACTTATTGAGAATTTCACAAGAAAAACAATGGTGTGCTTGCTTTTAACGTAACTGTATTTTTTCATGGGTTATTTACACTTATATTGACCACTTATAAAATGTGTTCAAAGTGCTGCCCATTGTGTTGGATTGTCAATGCCACCCTCTTCTCCCACTCTTCACACACTATTAGTAAAACCGGAGAAGAAATGCTAGCACAGGCTTCCAGTATCCGTAGTTTCAGGTGCTGCACATCTCGTATCTTCACAACATAGACAATTGCCTTCAGATGACCCCAAAGATAAAAGTCTAAGGGGGTCAGATCGGGAGACCTTGGGGGCCATTCAACTGCTACATGATGATGTGTTTCCCTCTTTATGCACTGAAGCTGGCACGTTCCCTGAGTTTTTACAGCAAGATGGTGCACCACCACATTATTGGTGTCAGGTCTGAGCATTCCTAGACGAACAGTTTCCTGGAAAGTGGATGGGTCATTGTGGGCCAGTTGAATGGCCCCCAAGGTCTCCCGATCTGACTCCCTTAGACTTTTATCTTTGGGGTCATCTGAAGGCAATTGTCTATGCTGTGAAGATACGAGATGTGGAACACCTGAAACTATGGATACTGGAAGCCTGTGCGAGCATTTCTTCTGCAGTGTTGCTATCCGTGTGTGAAGAGTGGGAGAAGAGGGTTGCATTGACAATCCAACACAATGAGCAGCACTTTGAACACATTTTATAAGTGGTCAGAAACTTGTAAATAACTCATGAAAGAATAAAGTTACGTTAAAACCAAGCACCATTGTTTTTCCAGTGAAAAATTCTCCCACAAACAGGAAGTTAATATCACCAACCATTCCCAGTTTATTTAGGTGTATCCATATAAATGGCCCACCCTGTATATATACGGCAACTAATGGACCATGGCACAAGTTTTTTTTTTGGCGGAGTCATAACGCTGTGTAGAATATGGAGCTGCAATATGGCTGTGTGCATGATGCCTTGAAAGAGGTTTTCCAAGATTTTCTAACTGATAACCTATTCTCAGAACCACCTCTGATCAGCTGTTTGAGAAGGCAACGGTGCTTGCAGTAGCGCCACGGCCTTCTCTCTGTTCACTAATCACAGCTATGTACATTGTACAGCGGCTGTTCTTGGTATCGCAGCCCAGTCCCATTCTCTTCAATGGGGCTAAGCTGCACCTAGGCCACGTGACCAGTGAACATGACATCATATGGCCTAGGCAAAGCTGAGAGAAGTCTGTGGCGCTACTACGAGTGCCGACGTCTTCTCAAACAGCTGATCGGCAGTGGTCCCAGGTGTCAGATCCCCATCGATCAGATACTGATAACCTATCCAGAAGATAGGTCATCAATTAAAGAATCTCGGAAAACCTCTTTAGCCATAAGGCTAGATGCATTTGCCCAGAATACCATTCACCCAAGGTGTCCGCCATAGTGATGCCAACAGTATGAATCTCAGAGTAGGACTCCCGAGCATTACATCATTCACAAAGCTCTTTGTAAGGCAGACACAGAAACATTTGCTTTACAAGACAAATAATTACTGTCTGATGGGAATTTATACGATGACGCATCATTTTTGGGAATGAAAGCTCTTGTTTTCTGTTTTTTAATGTGTTGGTTTTTGTTAGAATTTTACATGACTGTGTTTTGACATTTTTGTAGGAAGCAAAAAAATCAGTTGTTACGATAAACTCATGATTCCAACGAACCTGCACCATATTTACAAGCCACAAGTCATACGGGGTTAAACATGACGCGGAGGGGGGGTGTAAGACCCTCTTGACACATTATTTTATTTTACTATATACAGTAAGTAGCCAGAGGCCACCTGCAGGCGGCTCCATGGACATCAGCCGACTGACAGACTTCCGTGGAGGGTCTACGGCCAGTCCGCCCCAGAGCTCTCTATGTGGCTCTGTATGTGCACCGTTCTGCTCCATGTGACAGTATGGCAGTATATAGACATAGTATGGCATGCTCTGAACAGGGGTGCACCACCAATGAGGCCAGGTGAGGCGATCACCTCAGGCAGCACCAGATGGAGGCAGCAGAAGGGGCTATGGGCAATGAGCGCTTCATTGTGGCAACGGGGTTAGGTTAAGAAATTGGCATTGGGAGGGGAGGGGGTGGCATGTCGGTGTTCGCCTCAGGCAGCAGAAAGGCTAGGTGCACCTCTGGCTTTCAACATTGCTTGGTACCACGTAGCAATTATTATTGTTATACTTCCTTTTTTGCCAGCTATAAAGCAAGTCTCTGCTGCTGCTCTTCATCATGATGACCGCCCCCTAATCACGAAGAATATAACAAAATAAAACATTTCCACTGTAATACAGCAGCTCGTACAATTGTGTTCTCTGTGGATGATCTCTCTTTTAAGATGGAATAATACATTAATCCGTTCACAATGCTTTGGGCTATTTCAGAAGTTGCTGATTCGTGGAATTAATTCTTGGATTGAACATGGAAATCATAGAAAACACTTTATCTGAGATACTATACATTGACTTCAATCAGCAAAACATCGTCATTTCTATAAATTGGCACAGCCAATAGATCCGAAGTTGCTTCGCTCAAAGCATCACTTTAATACTGTACGGAGGACCGTCTTCGTACAGCATTAAAATGTATGGCCTCCGACGAGGCGAAGTCAGTTATTCCCGAAGTCTCTCGAGACTTCGGTGAATAATTTCGGTATTTGATTTTTAAACTGAAAAAACATTTTAAAACTTGGATCCAGGTGCCAGTCGGAACGGAAGCCGACTTCGGATCCAAGTTTTATTCACAGAAGTCTCGCGAGACTAGATGATTAGATGATTATTAATAAAGGTGTAACTGGGTGTTATCATTTAGTAGTGTGTTCTTACACACCCCCTACTGGTAGGTTACATGTCCTCTTTAATATAGTATTAAATGGGGGGTGGAGGGTTTGAAGGGAATGTGTCATTAGAAAAGGACCCATTTTTAAATCAAGTTTTTATGTTTGCCGTTTTTGCATCTTTGTTTTTTACTCCCAGCCCGCTACAGCAGACGCCATTTTTAAAGGATGGACTTTCGTCTGGTATGTACAGTGGATGTTCTTAAATGGCTAAGCTTTTTTTCCATGTTACTATCTATGTTTGTGTAACAATCGTAAAATCCTGCAGTTTTCACACTGGCCACTAGGCCTAAATTATGTTATAACCTGTTCTTTGAAAGCAGCCACATGGGCCATAGACACAATGGACAGGAAGAGACTCATTGATTTCTCTGTTTGATCTGTGATCTGTGCAGAGGTCAAGAGGGAGGAAATAAGCTGTGATATCAACTATTATCAACTGAAGATCCTGTGTAATCTATGCAGGGGTGTTATCTGTCATTGTCATCCTGTCTTTGATGATAATGAGATGGCTACAGAAAAGTTACCTGTACAGAACAGGAAGTCTTGACACATTGTTAGGTTAACGCTTCATTGACACGACCGTATTTTGTTTCCGTGTCCGTTCCGTTTTTTTTGCGGACCGTATGTGGAACCATTCATTTCAATGGGTCCGCAAAAAAAACGGAAGGTACTCCGTTTGCATTCCATTTCCGTATGTCCGCATTTCCGTTCCGCAAAAAAGATAGAACATGTCCTATTCTTGTCCGTTGTGCTGACAAGGATAGGCATTGTTACAATGGATCCGCAAAAAATACGGACACGGATGCCATACGGAACGTCATCCGTTTTTTTTGCGGATCCGCAATTTGCGGACCGCAAAACACATACGGTCGTGTGAATGAAGCCTAAGGGCTTGTTCACATGTGAGTTATTTTATCAGTTATTTCCATCAGTTATTGTGAGCCAAAACCAGGAGTGGAGGTTCCATAGACATAAGGTATAATGAAAAGATCTGCACCTGTTCTGCCTTTTTGACTCTTTTTGCTCACAATAACTGATGAAAATATCTGATCAAAAAACTGAAGTGTGAACAAGGCCTTAGTGTCCAGTGTGAAAACTGTGCAATTTTATATATTTTATTAAGCATAGATAGTGATAGGAAAATTAAAACAAATGTCACCAAAAATGTTATCTGCCAGTTAAAACCAGATAGCAACATATATCATTGTTCTGTAATCTGTTTTTATTTTCTGCTTACAGATCTTTTTTTCTATTTTCTGAACTTGATTATGGGGGCGGCCATCTTGTCTGAGCTGTTCTTAACAGTATTCAGAAAGCATTAAAAATTGCTTTATGGCAGCCCCATGGTCCATAGGCACAATGGTCAGTAGCAGACCTCATTGACTTCTATTGTAGAGTTTTCTGGGCATGTGTGACCTGTGCAGAGGTCATTGTATAAGGAAAGGATAGATAAGATGTGATATCACCTATTGTGAATGGTGTATCCTCGTTTTATCTATGCACAGAGGTGATATCATTACAGGCAGGATTAAAAAGACAGATAAGCAGATAACTGCAGTAAAGTGATCTCAACAGATCGGGAAGTGTTTTTTTGTTTAAATGTAGATATTTGAATGTAAAATTAAAAATAACATCGCCACCAATTCTTTAAAAATATGTTAAACATAAAAATGTGATTTAAACAAAATGTAATTTCCTGATAACACATTTCCTGTAACTCTGGATGCAATGATCTACCCTGGCATCTGTAGGCAGTCAAAGCGTGATAATTTAATCATATAGCTGCAGGAAGGGAACCAGAGGATTTAGAGCTGCATATTAGGAAACCCGTATAAATATGTCATTTGAAATAATTCAGAGAATTTTGGACCAGTTTACACTGGTAGGTGCAAATTGCAATTCATAGTGACAATGGGACAGCAATGCTGATACAACATAAAGGTGGCTATAATTCATTACCACCCCTACACTGGGCAGTCACTTTCCCAGTCTGCCAGCATATGTCATTTGTTCCCTTTTTCACACCCGACCAAGAGTTTTCATTTTTTTGCACTTGGACTTAAGCTCCATTTTCCACTCTGATATACTGTTGATGAACTAATGACAGGGGTAATCATGGCATATCCTGTAAAAGAGATGAAGACTAAGAGAAGAGTAATGTCTCACCCTGACATTGTGAAAAGAGGCATTTGATGAATTCTATGACATTCCTGGATACAAGGATAGATGTATTTTGCTCTGACAGTTGTGTTAGGGAGATGTTCACACATACTTGACAGATCATTTATTTGATAGCTGGTGCAGCTGCACTGTCCTGAAATACACTGCAAAGAACTGAAAGTGTTAATGTCACTGTATTTTATGTATTATGTGCACGTACTATAAATCCCATAAGGTTGTATAGGGAGTGGGAGGTCACATGAGGATAGTCATGGCTGGCTCCACCCTTCCTTTACATAAGGACGATTCTTGAGTATCTGGCTGCCTGCTGAGGAGACAAAACCTCGGAGCGGAAAGGAGCAGTTCCTGTAAGGAGACCACAAGCAGTGCCAATCTTCAGAAGGGATAAGATCTACAGAAGGTTTCGCCGACACAAAGGAATCGTGGACTACTTTTGGCGTTAACCGCCGCCAATCTGGCTATAGCCTCCTCTGCACTGTAAGCTACAAGCTGCCCACCATAACCAAAGGACTGGAAGACGCCCCTGTTCAGAGACTGTATTCCTTTGTGGATATTATATATATATATATATATATATATATATATATATATATATACAGGGGCGTAGCTATAGGGGGTGCAGAGGTAGCAGTCGCTACGGGGCCCAGAAGCCTGTGGGGGCCCAAAAACCCTTGTGCCGCATAAGAAGACACACAGAGCACTAAGGGAAGGGGGGCCCAAGCTGAATTCTTGCACCAGGGCCCATGAGCCTTTAGCTACGCTGCTGTATATATATATATATATATATCTGAAGATAGAGAAAGTGGATCTCTTTAGTCTGGGAAAAGGAGAGATTGAACAGTTTTATTGTAAGAGGGAGAAACTAGCCTCCATAAACAACCTATATGCATTACTTGAGTTGACTGTAAAGACTGCACTTCATGTGAATAGTGCTTGTGTAGATCACCTGTGGACCGGCTTCAGTAAAATACTGTGGATCTGTTGTATCAAGACTGGTCTCGTCATTATAATGCACCACACTACAGTTTAATCCATCATTTTTGCTGCATGATGGAAAATTGGTGTCACAACAACAGGAACCCTGCCTTGCACTGTTAAAACCATCAACATCAAGGTCAGCTTGTCCGCCATCAGGCAGGAGGATCCCAAGAATTGATGCGTGCCCCAAAGGGAAGAAGCGCTGCGGCCTTCCTGTCATGACACATCAGCCCAGGGAGCTTCAAAAAAACAGTGAGTATGGCTACTGCATCCATCCAGCCACCCGCGTTCAGGTTTCCTGATGCAGTGTTGAAAGCCAAGATCATGAGTGGATCATAAAAGCTGGAGAAAGCACTAAAGGAGGTTTTCCTGGGATTACTGTGGTCTTTAAGCAGATATGCTCATGTAGTTGCTTACCTCATGTATATTTTCCCCATGCTTTTTTTACTCTCCTGATCCATTTTCACCATGTAAACCAATCACTCTGGTTTCAAGCCAAAACCATAATGCACTTCTACTTTCCATACCACTGCTCCAGAACCGCCCCTAACAAAACCCAGGTAGTTAATAGCTCCTCCCACCACCTAGTTACATGGACACTCCCCTATCACTGCCCTTGACATAACATCCCACAAAATAAGAATGAGCTGCATGGACATGGTCATGTGACCACAGCCCAAAACAGGAGATAGGAGCAATAAAGGTACCAGAAATACATTACAAAACTACAGCTATCTTCCTAAATGATTATTTTAAAGGATTTTGATGCAAACCAGAAAACACCAGACTTAATAAATGGCTCCCTATATTTCATTTATTTACATTTTTAGACTTAAAGAAAAAAACATAATACATTGAAAAATAGCTGGGCTATTAGGGGATATCATTGAGTTGAAATACAATAAGTCAGATCACAGTAATACATTGTGTTAGTGCCAAAAAAAAAAAAAAGAAAGTGAAAACCTATATGCAGTGAAAATATAAACGGTACACTGCCAGAGTGCAAAAAAATCATCAGACGTCTTCAAATAATTGAAAATAGTTTTATTTTACCATTTAATTCTTTTTTTCATAATTTACTGGAAATTCAGAGAACATGATACTAATAATTGGATTTGCTAGCAATACAAGAGGAAATGCTTCCAGTTGTTGCTTAGAGACAGCATTCACCAAAAAGTCCCTGACAACAAGATTAGGACTGTCATCAACATGGCTGCATGAAAACATATCCGTGCCAAGCCAACCTACCCACTTTCCGTGAATGAAGAAGGGTGAGTTGGAAGAGATCCGGAAACTGTGGCTGATGTATTACAATTTCAAATTTGGGATTTTGACACAGTTGTCAAGAATAGATCACTAAGAATTTACATAATTACATAATTTGGAAACCAAGAGAAATATGGAATGTACTTACAAATTTTTTCACCGATGTTCTATGAACGTCTTGTAGACTGATAGGTTATTAGGATTTATGCTTGACTCAGAAGGAGTTGAGATAAAAGAGATCTTTGCGAGTCGAGAGATAGGTCATCAATAGTAAAAAGCGGACAACCCCTTTAAAGGGGCTGTGCAGGCTGTATATATTAATGACCTATTCTCAATCGTCATCCCCAAGGATCAGCTGTTTGAAGAGGAGGCGGCGCTCCATGCGTCCACTGCTTCCTGGTTAGTGGCCTGTTTCCTTTGCAGTGGCATAGTGTAGATACAAGTACCCAATCAATTCACTTGAATGGACTTGTAATTACACTGATGACCTATCCTGAAGGATGGGGGTGGCGCCCTTTCAATTTTCGCCTTAAGCAGCAGAAAGCCTAAGTGCAGGCCTGCGGGAGAAGGAGGGAGTGCTCATTGCTGAGGGGGAACATTAAGTGCATTACTCATTGCTGACGGAGGCACATTGAGGGCATTACTACTGTTAAGGGGGCATTACTACTGTGAAGGGGGCACAGAGAGGGCATTACTACTGTGAAGGGGCACAGGGAGGGCATTACTACTGTGAGGGGGACACAGAGAGGGCATTACTTCTGTGAACGGGACACAGAGAGGGCATTACTACTGTGAAGGGGCACAGAGAGGGCATTACTACCGTGAAGAGGGCACAGAGAGGGCATTAATACTGTGGAGGGGGCACAGAAAGGGCATTGCTACTGTGAAGGGGGCACAGACAGGGCATTCATTTTGTGGAGGGGGCACAGAGAGGGCATTACTACTGTGAAGGGGGCACAGAGAGGGCATTACTAATGTAAAGGGGGCACAGAGAGGGCATTACTACTGTGAAGGAGTACAATGAGGACATAACTACTGTGAGGGAGAAAAATGAAGGCATAACAACTGTGAGGGGCACAATGTGTTAAAGTATGGGGGGATGCTACAAAAAAGACCCACTCCAGGTGCCAAACACCTTAGGCACGCCACTGCTTGGTAAGTATATGCCCTGACCCCTGACTCATATCAATGAATGCCCTCCCTGACCTAGTGATGCAAAGGTTTTAATTTAAGTGAGTGTGGGGGCATAAAAAATTTGCTGTGGGGCCCAGTGAGTTTTAGCTGCGCCCCTGCCTAAGGGAGCAAATAGACACCACTTTTTTTGCAGCTATGTTGGAGTCAAGCAATTCCAAAAAGAACCTTCAAGGCCTGTTATATGGAAGGAAGACAGATCAAGACAAGCATATATACAGTCCACACAGACAGATGTACATCAGGCACATGAGGCTTCCAGGCTGCCAGTTGGGCATTATTAATATTAGGGGTACCTGGGCTGGGGCAGTTTTAATGAGGGACTTTCTGGCTGTTAATAAAGGAACTCGTTGCTGGGGCTGCTTTGTTTGGTGGCACCCTCTGGCTGGCACTAGTAATGAGGACACTCACTCTTCCATACAATATTCTGGTACTGTTAAAGGGAGAAGTCTGGCTATAGTTATAGATATAATCTGAGGTGTTAAAAAAAATTCTAGCATGCACCACAACTAGAATCTCCCTAAAGTTTTGCTTATGAGTTTGGGCAAAATGCTGGCTCAAGGGTTACACCTTCTGCCTTCAGAGTTCTTGGTTTCATATCCAACCAAGGAGTTTATAGTACTCCAGGTTCCTCTAACACTTCAAAAACTCCACTCCACTCTAGAAGTAAATATTAGAAGGCAACAATGACATCAACATCAAGAAGTCATTAAATCACCACCATGAAGCCACCATAAAGCCACCACCTGTCATGAACTGTAAGTTGCCACAGATAGTAGGTGCCCAGTAAATTCCTACATTACTCCTTGTAGTTACCATAATTGCATTTTACTTCAATGAATTAAATTGACTGCAGGAACATCTCTAATGATGAGAAAACCCTCATGTTATAATCAATATGCATGACATCCAGAACTATCCAGAACCATCCAGAGGACAATGAGGAAACTTCCCTGAGCTTCCTTAAAAACCATCCCCCATCATAAATCAATAGTGTGAATGGCATGCAGATACTTGTTCAATAGACATAATGATACAAAGAAGAATGGAGAAGTTAGTGCCCCTTGAAATCATCAATTCAATATCTGTCACTGTAAGAAGCCATCCACTTACATTAATGGTAACCTGTTCTTCTTGTTGGAAAATACGCTGTCAGATTTATCATTGGGGTGTGAAACTGGGATTAATAGTTATTGATTTAGGGGATTTTCACTCACAGTGGCTACGGCAGCTTGGAAACCTACAATTTGTCGTAAACCTGGCATCTTTTCTATCACAAGGATCTGCAATGTTCTTTATTGTCCTGAAGATGTTGCTTGATTTGTGTCTTCTGTCATAAGTGAAGTATCATAAAATTTCCTTCATAAAAAGAATTCTGAAAACATATATGAGCAAGAGAAAAAGTTGCAGCTGTAAAATAAAGAGTTCACATCCCTCGTCCTTTCATCTCCTGGATATAGAGCGGGGGGTGCACAACCCACAGAAAGGCAGCCCCCATCTTCCTGGACAGAAACACAGCTGATCAAGCAATCACCTGTATTTCTACCCGGAGGCTGCACAGAGCTAGATTAAGGGTCCTGCTCCAGCAATCTAGCAGGAGCATGTTGAGTCCTCCGCTGTCAGTGACAGCCAGGGACTCAAACAGACGACAGAAGCAGTTTATTACCGCTTCTGCAACTTCTCCTCAGAAAATAGCACCCAGTGAAAGCTACTGTTTGCACCATACCTCATAACTTTCCTCAGCCCTTTAGGATGGAGATAGGAGATAGACCTAGGGATTCCCTAATGCCCGGGTTTCTCAAATATATGGTACTGACCCCGCTTAACCGCGTAGCTCCTGCTCCCTGCATCGCCGCAGCTGCATCTCCCCGTCATGTAGATCAAAACATCCAGTGATGGGGTGGGGGTTGTAGCCAAAAGCAGGCTGTGACGGGAGTGAGGCTCCCTAGCATCGCAGGTGACACTAGGGAGGCTCGTCCCTGTCGCGGCCTGTTATTGGCTGCCTCCGTCGCCTTATGTTTTAATCCGTGTGGCGAGGAGATGCAGCGGCGACTGTGCGGTGATCAGGAGCTATGCAGGTGCGAGCGAGCAGGGTAAGTACCATCTATATGAGGGGCCCAGGCATTGGGGAGGGGGGGATGTTTTACACCTTGAATGACTCCTTTAATTTTATGTATTATGATGAATTAATCTTGGGCACATACCGATGATGTCACAAATTTTGTATATATATGAACCCCATTTGTCACAGTTCTTTACGCGTAAGAAAGATTCCCTAATAAAACTAAAGGTTGCTACTGTACATATGGGTGAAAAAAGTCCATTTGTTTGCTCACTATTAATTGGAATGCTTCGTATTTCTACTAGATAGACAGATAGGGATAGATATGACAGGGTCACAGCAAAAGAGTTAATTGTATTGTTACAACTGGTTAATTAAAATGTCTTGCTTTACTATATAATCGTACTCAATGGAATTACATAAAGGGTTAATAGCCTTGACTCAGCCCTTTATAATGCTAGGAGATGGACCTGGGTCCACCCCTAAAGGAAGATCCTACCAGGGTCTAGACTGAAACAGAGCTATTGAGAGGTTCTGCATATGCTTGCTCCTCAGTACCAGGCCTCAGCTCAGAGAACCATGATCTCTGAGACATTTACAGCTAAAGAAGAAGCTTTATCCAAAGTGTTGCAGAAAGAGAAGAAAGATTAGAAGGTCCAGAATCTGCAAAGCCATACATTGGTGTCACACAGCAAGGTACTGTTCCTTTTTAAGGCTCATAGAGACTTTGCCGCTGTGAGAGGGAACATTGCCAATGAGATGGTTAGACGAGCTGTATCTTACATCTTACTCTTCAGACCTGGGAATTACAGAAGCCGTTAGAGCCTTAGATTCTGCAGAAGATAGAGAGACTTTAGAAAGACAGAGGGAAGGAGTACTATAACCCTCACTATTGTTGCCATTTATACACTGAGGAAGCCTTGCACTGTTTGGAACCGTATCCTTCATACTGTTAGATGTACTACTTATGCAATTTTGCACTTTAGTAGAGAGACTTATTTATTTTCCACCACTGGCCTGGTTATTGACTCCAGCACCATCCCTTGGCCATTGCACTTGCATTTACTTTTCTGCCTAGCCCCTGTCATGAAGGGTAGGGATCAGTGCACCTGCCAGTCTCCAACCACACTACTGTCTCTACCTACTTGGACGATCTGCCCTAAATGGTGGCCTGCAACTTGGCGATGGTCCCTGGCCTATCTAAGTGCAGTGGACCCAAAAGGAAAAAAGACAAACTAAGGCTGAACCTAGAATAGACAGCATGGGCAGAGGCAGTGTGCCTAAAACAGAACAAAGCAAGACAAGGTCAAAAAACCAGAGCCAGTGTTACCAAAGCATAGTACAATACCAGAAAAAGGTCAATACCAGGAAGTTATGTCAGATACCATAAATCAGAGGCAAAGTCTCAAACAGGCAGAATGTGAGCAATCCAGGAGGCCAAAATGGAAGTGAACCTAAGCGTGTGAGGTGAAAAGACTGTGGCTAGCAGTTGCCTGTTTAAATACCGACAAGAAGCATGTGAGGCCAGCACCGAGCCTGATTAGTCTGGCATCTCTGCTGACCAGCCCCATTGTCAGCAGGTCTTATTACCATAGCAATGCCGGTCTCGCTGTGGTAGAGGGACTGGGTTTGCCATGGAAGTGCGGACAGTTGAGTATGTGACAACATCCTGCTAAAATACATCTGGGAGACTATGCCTGGATGTACTGACATGTGCTCTGGAGCTTTGTGTTGATACAGTAAGTCTTCTACTAAATGTCCATTTGGTGAGTGGCTCCCAGTCCTAGAAAAGAGGGCATGATATGGGTGGGAAAGAGGGAGTATTGGCAGGCCGTCTGATTCATTATTTTGTACACCACTTTTTGGCATACAAAATGACTTAAATCTACGCCAGCAAGGTAGCTGGTGTAGATTTTAGATTACTGTAAGTCCTGCTGGATGAAGCGACAAAGCTATATAGAGGCCTGCACTTCCATATAACTTTGGCGCTTCCTCCAGCAGAGCAGGCACAATTAATACCGGCGTCTAAATCGACGGTCTTAATAAATGTGCCCCCAGGTCCCTATATTATGACTGTAAAAAACACTGATTCCCTTCATTAATCCAGTTGTGTTATTCTGTATTGCAATAAATGATCACAATATTTAATTAATATAATTACAAGTCTGAACGTCCTAATCTGGTTTAATGCTTTTATGTTACTAATGAGTTTTCTTTTTGTGCTTTGCAGGAGGATTGTGTTTAGTATGCATCAGGCGTCAATATAAAGCTGGAAATATACTGTACAGATGCACATGGTATATGGGGACTACGGCAGCTGGGAATGAGAACACGCCGGTTTTATTGCTGACGTCCAAAGGTAAGTTCAAAGAAGACAGAAGGGCAGACATCCCTTTAATAAATAAATAATGATCCATTACAGGAGGGCAAAGCTCTGTAGGGCATTATCGTTTAATACATAAAAAAGCCTGGAGCAGTTCTAGGATCTACACAGCTCTCTAGATAACAATAAGGAGTGCGGTTCAGCCAGAATATTAAATCATCCCTACAAGACCATAGCAATAGTGTGCTCTATTATATTATGAAGTAAGGTCTGAACAGACATTTCATTTGAGGTTGTTAAAGGGATTCTCTCATAACAGACCTCCCCTTTAATAATGAAGTCACAGCCAGCCTATACTATATCAGCCATTCACTTGAATAAACTGCCAGAGGAACACCCACTGCTTTAGGAGCTCTCAACTATGGCTTATAGAGGGAGTCATGTATATAACTAGAGGCAGATTGGCCATAGACCCTACAGGGAAATTTTCCAGTGGGCAGATGCCCCAGGGAGCCACCTAAGTCCTCCTCTCTGCCGCTTACTGGGTACATAATGAGCTCTCAGCAGTAATTAACACTGTGAGAATCAGGTACTCATGTATCCGACAAGTGACCGCACATGCCCTCCTGAATTCAACTGCTATGGCCAGCACCTCACCTCCTAAGCCCCTGCTCCATAGACAACGAGAGGAGGAGGACAGAAGATGGCAGCTATTGATGGCCACCACAGAGGGACAGCTTTTGGGGCAATATATTGAGCTACACTGTGTTATTTGTTTCTGCTGGGATGGTGTTTTGCACCATGGTATTGCTGACCCCATCTACTTGTATTGCCAAACCTTCTGTTAATTTGGACCGGCCTACAAAATTTCTTTCCAGGGCCACTTTAAAGAGGACCTTTCATGCTACCAACTTACAGTAGCTTAATACCTTTACAGGGAGGGTACCCCCCACTGATGCTGCCACCAGGTTAGGTTTTTCAAAATAGCGCTCCTGCGCCCCGCTGTGCAGGAAAAATACAGGGGGGCACCGCCCCCTGTGTATAACCCTATTATTTATTATTTTTTTCCCTTGCTTATATAGCACCAACCTATTCCACAGCCCTTGGTCTTTACTCGCTGTCCACAGTGGGTTCACAATGTGGATTCAGTAAGTCTTTGGAGTGTGGGAGGAAACCCACGCAAACACGATGAGAACATCCAAACTTCATGCAGATGTTGTCCTTAGTTGGAACCCAGAACCCCAGTACTGCAAGGCATCAGTGCTAACCACTGATCTGTCCTAAAATGTGGACATGCCAGAGATCGAACCCATGGCTTCCTACATGCAAAGCAAATGCTTTGCCACTGAACTACAGGACTTATGGTCAGAAGTTGCCCTGATAGGATCCTTCTTGTTTCTCTGCTCTCCACCGTGGGATGGTTCAGTATATTACAACAGAAGCCACAATATTAAAGGGCTTTTTCTACTATGAATTTTGACTAGAGCGAAGTTTTCAAAATTCGATTCAGCCAATTCGCTGAACTTCAACAAGAAATTAGATACTAAACAAAAATCACAGAAAAAAGATAAAAAATACAAAGATAAAAACATCCTGCATGATATTATAAATAAATATGCTGATGTCAATGGCTAGATGTATTAAAACAATCACAGAAAAAATAATAATGCACTAAAAAATTAGATTCAAGCATTATATATAGACTACATCCTCATTCTGATATGATAAAATCTGAGACTCTTAGCCAATATATTTTGATCAAAACACATCTGTGCCCACCTACCCCCGCCAAGGTAGTCTCAGGTCATACAGGTCCTACGCTAAACCTACCTATGCCATTGAGCATTAGAAATTAGATTTGCTCCGAATTAATTTGTCACGAATCCTGATAAATCAGGTATACCCAGGCCACTCTGCCTAATCATATTCATCCCACTTGGTGGTCCAATGTCAGTGTGAAGGCTTGGAAGTTAAACTGCAGGAAGAGAATATCGCCATGTGCATTACTTTCTAGTGCACCCACATTCATAATTAATCCATTCTGTAGGTACTGTGTCATCAGTATTATACGCAAGTGTCATTTATTACCGTCCACATCACTGTGCAGGGCACCAAGATTCATAGATAATCCCTTCTGTTAAACAAAAAGAAAACTATTCAGTATCCTTCAGTAAAGCAAAAAACCTGTGTGCTCCCCTGAAGTGGAACAAAATAAATGGAGGCAGCGCCAATAAAGTAGTGGAGAAAAAAAAATGTTTTATGCATGTTGTGGCAGTCCAAACACATGCTTTTTTAATCCCTTCTATTAGCTGTAGATTTACTGTGCGTCAGTATTACAGGTCAATCTTACTGTCAGGCCTAATTTATCGCCGTGGACTTAACCATGCAGAGCACAATCCATAAATTCTCTGAAATGTGCCGAGTCAAGTACATGGAAAGGGAGGGATTGCAGTACCATCAACTTGGCCAGGTGCACATTCAGCTTCAGCACCATTGGATGAGTGCACACCTACTGCTGTCTTTTTGCAATCACCTCAGTGATCAATTGCTGTCAAAACAAGTGATGATGAGAAGGAGGAGGAGCATCAGGAGCAATAGATGACATTGAAGTCGATTGGAAGGAACAACAGCTTCCTTCTGCTGATGTTGGTGACCCCTGATTGCTGGAGAGGGGGTGTAGGCTGATGGGAGATGCAGCGGTTGCTGCATCAGGCTGTAACAGTGAATGAGTGGCACGGTGATGCTCCATGTGTTGACGCAGTGCCGTTATTCCAACATTAGCACCCTGGCCACACCTCACCTTCTGCACCTCACATCCTGCATACTGCCACTCTAACGTCCCCCAGCTACTTGGTGAAAAATTCCCACACTGCCAAGTTTGGCATTTTGCCTCCACCATTCCATGATGCCTGCCTGCCGCTGCTTCTATGAACCAGTGCACTGCTAGTGTGTTCCTCACAAGTAGTCTCCGAGTAGCAAACAGTATGCCCCTCCCGCATTTGGCAGCAGATCTCCCACTGCTTCCACCCTGCTGTCTCACAGGCGTGCTTCCACCCTGCTATCTAGCTAGAGGCATCAGTGTAGTGGTTGGACAAAAAGATGGGTCTGGCTGCTGCATTTAGGATATTAAAATGAAGGGGGGAGCTAGTGAGGAGAAGGTAATTTAAGAAGAGTTACAATAGTCAAGATACTGTAGTCCACCATAAGAGCTTTGGCCATTTCAACTGTTTCAAAAGCACGGATTCTGGAAATATTCTTGAGGTAAAGATGCCATGTGTGTGCAAGTGACTGGATATAGGGAACAAAGAAAATATCAAATATAACCTCAAGACATCGGGCACGCTGCCTAGGAGTTATGGTAGTACCACAGATTGTAATTTAGATATCAGGTTTACTGTAGGTAGGTTTATTAGTAGGTGGTGGGAAAGACAAAACATGATGTTAGTCAATGACTAGTAGCAGAGATCTTGGAAATTAGGTGGAATTGAAGCACAAAGTACATGAGAAACTTATATCACTTTTCTTTCCACTAAATATAAGTTATTTGCTGAGTCCGGAAAACCCCTTGAAGCTTGATGTAAATTACTTTTCAAAAGTGTATGCTTCCTAAGAGATAAAACTATTAAAGCAGTCATTATGCAGAAATCTCCATCTAGTCTGCCATCCGTACGGGGAACGTAAAATATTTCACACTAACATTCTCAAGTGCATCTGCAACTAAGCCTCACGTGTTCTCTTAACACAATTTCTCTGTTGACAAATGACTGAACTGAAAAACGAAACGGCTTATTTCTCTACATCTTTCAAAATGCAATTTTTTACTTCTCTCTGGGACCCTCTCCTATCTCAAGAACAGAGTCCCGTGGTGAATGGAGATCACATGACACACGTGTGGCTTTCTCCATTCATTGCTATGGGACTCCCAAAAATAGCCAAGCACTGGCTCACCCGTTTTCGATATTCCCATAGCGGTGAATCAGTAGGTGGTTGCGCATGCGCATTTATGAGTCCCTTTGTTGAGGGGCTGTTTCCAGAGGTGGGACTCGCAACTTTCAGATATTTATGGAATATCCTATTATATGCCATAAATGTCCATATGGGACATTTTCGTTTTTCACTCCCTGCCTTTCCGTGGCCATAACTTTTTTATTTTTCTGTTCACATAGCCGTATGGAGTCTTATTTTTTGTAGAGCAAGTTATGCTTTCTAATAGCTCTATTTAATATTGCATATGATGTAGTGGAAGCTGGAAAAAAAACTCCAAATG
Source organism: Rhinella marina (assembly GCA_900303285.1). Lineage (NCBI taxonomy): Eukaryota > Metazoa > Chordata > Amphibia > Anura > Bufonidae > Rhinella > Rhinella marina. The sequence goes on from ONZH01011489.1 coordinate 71,396, forward strand.
GTGTGGAATTGAAAAAAAGGCAATTTTGCCACAGTTTTCAGCACACTGCAACTGATCGTTTGTTCACTATCCACACAGTGGGGTGCTAGCCATTCACGCTAACTAGAAAATCATGATCAGTGCGCTGATCCACCAGTTAATTGTGAGACATGGATGGCAAGGAGTGCTATTTTTATTGCCTCCATGCATTTAAAATCAAAAGCAACTTTGCCAGTAGTCTCCATTAAAAATATCTTATCATTTTGTTTCTATAACTCCTAAATCTGAATCAAGGCCTAATAGAATGGCCTATGTAATAAAAAAACCCTCTAACAGTAGAACAAGGCAGGTTATTCAACCCATTTTGAGACTCAAGGCCTAATAGAATTGCTTATCTAGCAATCTAATTAAGGAGGACACTGTTCAGTTAGACAGCTCTGCGCCGAATACAGGGATTGATGCAAACTATGGATCCTTTCAACTTCAGATTACAGTCTCTGGACTGTCCCAGCAGTCTCCCTGTGCTCTCCCTATGGTGTGTTAAAACTCTCCCTACAATCTCCCTGCTCACTCCCTATTGAATATTACACAATTAAAAGCTTTTAGAAACAGCCAATTCAGTGATCGGCTGTTGCATTCACATTTCAAAAAAACATGTGTTCAGCGGAGGAACATAAACAAAAACCGATAGTGGATCAGGAAACCGTTGGTATGGGAGCATCAGGAGATTTGAAAGGTAGGTAGAACTTATTTTAATATTTTAAACCATATGTACTTTATTTAAAGGGAATTTTGATTACTTATCCTCAGGCTAGGTCATTAATATTTGATTGGTGCAGGTCCGACACCTCACACCCTCACAGACCAGCTGTTTCCTGCAGTCTCTGGTGTTGGAACTAGTATTGTTAATGAAACAGGAAGCAAAGTTCTGTTTAAAGTGCAGCTCAGATCCAATTCCCTTCAATGGTGGCTGAGTTGCAGTAACCCAGCATGGCCACTACACTGTGAACAGAAAGGCGTTTCCTGCTCTATTCCGAGTGCTTGTTCCAGCACCAGAGGCTGAAGGAACAGCTTATCAGTGGGGGTGTAGGGTTTCAGTCCCTCACCGATTAAATATTAACACCCATTTAACTTTTGTCTCTTCTCTTCATATTCTCACTGCCAGGTCTTGATCCAGGAATTTCTGTATGGGAAGCAGACACTCTAAGCAGTGAGCCACAGAGCCCACTGTTATTAATAGGAGGATTTTCTCTGACTAAAAACCTTAGTAGTATTCTTCCCACGTATAATGTATTCCTACACGGAATACACTGGTAACTACAGATATATCTTTATATATACCAGGACAATGTATGGTAAGGACATTTTCAGTAAGACAAACCTGCAAGACAAACCAGAGCAAACTAGACTCTTGCCTAGGCCTGTATGGTTCAGGGGCAGCACTGAAATAGGTGGAGAGGATTGATTCTTCAGACTGTGGTTATTTTTTTCTCCATAAGAGTTCCTTCATTACACTTGTTCACATGTGTGGTTGGGGTAGCACCTTATAAAAATGTATTTTATTTTTTTTAAAAAAAGGTGCAAAACTCAAAATATCATCAAAATTTTGGTGTCAAATAATACCCCATGTTAAACCATGCACCAAAAAACAACATCCTTTTTTTCACCAGTGTAAACTTGGACGGCATTTTTTTATTGGGAAAGGTGGTAACGCTGATCTGTAGCAATTCTTACTGCTACATAAACCATGCGGTGAGCCTTACCATTTTCTCTTCTTGTCAGCACCCACATAGCTCGGCTCTCTAAGATTTGGCAGGTGATTTCCGCCACTTGTATCTCTTTAAACTATTTATTTACTAAGGAGTCTTTCACATCTGTCTTACAGGTCTCCAGCAGGCTGTTCCAGAGCTATCTGGAGCTGGCATGGTCAGATGTTACCGTGTGTCCACCAGCCCCCATTTGACTGTAATGGGATCCAGTGGAGATCAGCCCACTACCTAGCAAATAAGCTGGAATTCAGACGGACAAAAACCGTTGCGTGCAGTGGCCGCTTAAAATTTGTGGTGCATCTCTTCAGGTCTGAGCACTAGAACTGAAATCTACGCCAACAAGGAAACATGTACATTTCAGGGATAATCTATGCCAGCCTTCTGGAGCAGATTACAATGAATGTACCAGGCTGGTTATGTCCTCCAGATCTGATTTCTACAACTAAGTTTATTATTGAACTTTTCTATAACCTACTTAATGGAGCCCAACAATTCACCTTTCAATCTAAATTCTACCTTAAGATCAAAGGAACTTCTTTATGGATTTGTTCCTCCCGAGCTCGACTAACCTCTAACCAAAATGTTTGAACGCATTAATTATTCTCATTCCCTCTTTTCTCTGCAGACGCCTTTTTACTTAATGATGGCTTTCAACAGGTTTCTTCAGTAGTTTTTAAAGAAAACTCCACTTTGGAAATTTTTTACTGAAAATGTAAAACAAAATGTAAAGAAATTATGCATTTATGTTTTTTTTAACTTATCAACATGAATTTTTTTTTTGGTCCAGAAAGCAGTTTTTGCAAAGTTACTCAACTTTTCAGGGAGATTGTAGTTATGAGATGTTGCATTCCTGTATACATATTAGGCTGGTGTTAGGCCAGTAGTCAGTGGCCGCCGCTGCCCTGCTACTCAGCAACCTCTGCAAGCTGTTGTCTCCATTGCTCCAGTGTCTGTTCCCTTAGGGTGCTCACCTGTGGCCTCTTAAAGGTTCAGTGCATGCATCTGCAAACCCTTCTCTCGCCATTGGCTGAAGATCCCTTAGTATTTAAGGCAGCCTCCCCAAAGAGAGGGTGCCTGAGATTCCAGGTTGTCTAATCCCTAGTAACCAGCTAAGGTGTGATCACTTTACTGGCTACCCATGTACCATACCTTGCCTGTTTACCGATTCTGCTCCTTGATGCGTTCCCCGACATTGGAACTGTTACCTTGACTACGCATGTAGTACTCTAGTACTCTGACTACACCTTGCTTTATCGCTTGGTGCCACTGCTATTCTCTTGCATCTTACCTGCATTATCTCCCTGTGTTCCTGTGAGTTCTCCAGTGTTCATCTGCTCCACCTGTGTGCTCCAGTACCTCTAGTTTTCAGTGTGACGTTCTTTTTACCTAGTTCACCTGTATTGTATGTGCTCTTACCCAGTATCCAGCCTGTTTGCCTTGCCTGCTCACCTCACTGCTTGCAAGCTTCTACCTGAGTCTTCGTTTTCTCTTAAGCCTGGACTCCAAGTTACCAGACTCCAAGTGTGCCTGTTCACACATACTGTACCTGTGGTTTTGGAGCGCTTTCTGCATCCTGAGCTCCTGGTGCTAGCTAGTTGCCAACCACACCAGGACTATCCCAGGAGGTAGCAGCCTGGTTGTTTCCCTGTAGCAAAGTCCAAATCCTTGTATAGGGGTTAAACGGTGAATACCAGAGAAGTGCAAGGTTAAGGCCCTAAGTCAAATTGGTTGGTTAGTACAGCAGGTTCACCCTCACTGAGGTGTAACAACTGGGTTCACACTGCATTTTTATCTTATTTTAGCATGTAGGCTAGAAAATCTCCAGAAACACATGCTAAGTCCATAAGAATATAGCATTGGATGAAAGCCAAAAGAGCGTATTCTTCATAAACTCTGCAGAATTTCAGGAGCCCATTATCATGTCAACCTTGATGGTAGTTATGATGTTGTAATGACAACACTTTTATCCTGATTACATTCCAAATTAAAGAAATTGCATTGAGCACTGGACATCAACCCCAGGTAATAAACCATTTCACCAGTGCCTAATGAGCATCATATGTTAGAGGATAATAAATAAAAATTATAATAATAATAATAATAATAATAATAATAATAATAATAATAAAAATAATATTTATTTATATAGCGCCACCATATTTTACAGCACTTTACAAATTCATAGGGTTTGTGTACAAAATAAAAGTAACTGGCTAATATGCAACTGAAACATTAGGAGTCAGGACCATGCTCGCAAGAGCTTACAATCTATGAGGAATTGGGGGTGACACATAAGGTAGTTGATTGTGATAAGTAGGATTCAAGCCATTATTGAACTGAAAGGAGTGATGCCGTCCGATCTGCTTGGGGTTTGGGACTGTTGAAGGATCAAGTTCAGGCCAGAGGAGTTGGTGGGGGAGAGGTTTACTCTGGGAATAGTAATTTTAAGTAGCTTGATAAGCCTGCCTGAAAAGATGTGATTTTAAGGCACATTTGAAGGTGGAGAAGTTGAGAATTGACCTGATATTCCGGGGTAGAGTATTCCAGAGAGTGGGTGCAGCTCAAGAAAAGTCTTAAAGACGGGAGTGAGAGGGACGGATTATGGAGGATGTTAATCTTAGGTCACTAACAGAGAGCACAAGTAATACCAGTAATATAAATGGTACATGGCTTGGACCCTGGTAAAGGTTTTGCATTAGGGACCAGGAGCTTCAGCTTAGGCATCTAGTCTTCAGTAACGATCAATAAGACTAAATAAAACTATATGAAGGCATGATAGTTTGCCAAGGGTAAGCCCTCTAGGTATAAACTAGCAGGAAATGATTAGAAAAGGTTAAGGAAACAATAATAAATTAGTAGGCATCTGATGGGCAGTTCTAGTGAAGTCATCTTCTAGGCTTATAAACAAGCATGTCCGCCCGCTCAGAACAAACTTTTTTGAAGGGCTTTCAATCACTGAGCAAGTTTATATAATTCAGTTTTAAATAGACAATTAGAGGAGAATGTAATTATGAAGATGGATTAGGGTCAATTCTGTTTCGCTAACTGATGAAAGCATAAACATCGGTTCCATGGAGTATACTAATAGCATGCTGGAGAAAGGTCACAGCGGCTTTCACATTTCATGTTTCCTCATTTTAAATTAGTCTTATACATTCCAATCTTGGCTGTATGACTACTGCCTCCTCACAATGTGCAACAAAGGTACAAAATAAGTGCAAATGTGGCAAATGTTAGCTTAATTTGTTCTATGGCTTTTATTGCAATAAGGGTGCATTTAAAGTTTGCTGCAACAGCGTATGTAAAGCATTAAGTGTCAATTTTGCTACATCTGTAGGTTCACACACAAGAGCTAAATGAATCAATATGGTTAAAGGGGTTTTCCCATTATTAATGTAAAAAATGAAAATTAGACATCATATAGAACATGACAATCTATTTCTAAAAAAAGCTACAACCAGCCCTGTACCTCACATGGATCCAGGGATCTCCCCATTCATTGATTCAATTGCTTTGCTAGATTTATTTCAAGGGGGCAGCTTTGTGGGCGTTTACTTTCTCAGGGTGTGTTCTTTCTGCATCAGATGGTGTCAGTTGAAGGATGGAACTGAGCATGTGTTTCAGTCTCAGTGAGCAGGACAAATAAATTAGAAAAAGGGCAAACAGCAGGTGGCGCTATTCTGATAGATTTAATTTAATAACTTAGTAGCTAATATATATTTTTAATTACATGCAATTACTAAAGTACTCAGATCCAGGTGCTGGTTTGAAAACTGTAGAATATGTTTAATGGGACAAAAGGGGTTATACCATGATTGATGTAAAAAAATTAAAATCAGACATCATATAGTACATGACCATTTCTTTGTCTAGAACCAGCTCTGTACCGCACATGGGACCAGGGATCTCCCCATTCATTGCTCCAATTCAGTGGCGTAACTAGAAATAACTGGGCCCTGCAGCAAAAAATGCCCATCCCCCCTAGCAAATTCTTCACAACCTCCTCCTCCAGTGCAGCCCCCACTCCTGATGAGGCCTGGCAGATGCTCCATAAATTTTCTACAGTGTCACTGTATATAATGTCATTGTATATACTGTTGAGGGGACGCTGATAAAATCTTTTAGCCCTCCTCTTGGGTGGACCCCTTCTAAGTTTGTAGTATAGCAGGTGGCGCTGTACAGATGCATTTTTCATTGAATAGCTCACTGGCTATACTAAAATTTTAATTACATGCAATTACAAAAGTGTTCAGATCCAGGTTATAATATTTTTTGTGGGACAACCCCTTTGAGTGACAAAGACAAAAACATACAAAATATGAAAAGATTTACAAAGATAAGAGAATGCACAATAAGGCTACATTCACACGACAGTTGTTTTTGCGGGCTCCAATCTGCATATTTTGCGGCTCAGATCGGGACCCATTGCAAAACAGCACACCATGTGCTGTCCGCTTCCGTTGCTGCCTTCCGCGGCCCCGCAAAAAAAAATAGAACATGTCCTATTCTTGTCCGCAATTGCAAACAAGAATAGGCATTTCTATGATAGCCGCGGCATGTGCTGTCCACAAATTGTGGAACGCACATGGGCCGGTATCAGTGTTTTCCGCCAAACACAACTGTCGTGTGAATGTAGCCTAAAAGAAAGATATCTAAATATATATACAAGATACATTGTTGCATATCACAACAAGAATTTTTTCCTATGAGAGTAGCTAGCTAACATAATATTACGGCACTGTGATGGCGCGGGCTCATTAGCTGTGCCTGCTCCATCACTTGTGGGTGCCAGCTTTTGGTGCTGACTATCCACACTTGAACTGCAGTTTTCACACTTGTCACTAAAGGGGTAAGAATAGGCTGACACTTCTTTCTATATCTTATCTTTGATATTTAGATTGGAACAGAGTCAGCAGAGACATGTCATCATCATTACAGTGTGGAGCTGCTACTTACAGCTCTGTTCTACTGCTAGAGAAGCAGGATAATAACACTATACACAGATAAGGCTCTGTATGGAGTTTGTCACCCCCTAGTCGCTGGGGATGGGGGATACATTCGATCATTTCCAGAGGTCTGTAATAATCTATGACATTTCTCTGTCAATTGACTCTCATTCATTTCAGCTGCTATTAAGTATACATGCACTGTCTATACAGGCAATACAGAAGTGTGTCCCCTATTTCTAACCCCAGGGATGTTTTGTTTTCTTACATAGAAGGAACAAATTCATTATTTTTCTTCTACAGACTTGCATCTAATTAATGAAGCCCTTTAAAGAGCCTTGAAACATGACATTATTATGTATATGTTCTTTTTCATTACATTACATGAAGTCAATGCTTTTCGTTGGGATTTAGTTATAATAAACCTCACGTCAATGAAAAAAAATCATATATCGAGCAAAATATAACTTTTCCGCGACTACATGATTTTACAGAATACTCCAATTAAATTTATTTCCCTTCTACCTAAAGGAAAGTAATGAATGACAGTAATCGGCAGAGGATGCTTCCCGTTAATGATGCCTGTCCCATTTTGCTAAAAAACAAATGAATTTTCCCAGACAGTAGGTAACGAGAGATTTCACTCAACAAACAAGGTCATCATAATTGTCTCTCCACGAGTCCAGTGGGTGCCAACTGCTGAGAAGCCCTTCAAGCGTGTCTATTCCAATAAATCCAGTTAAAGGTGGCTTCCCATCACTAGAATATGGTTGTTGGGATGTTCTTACTGATCCTGAGAAAGAAGAGGACACAGCACTGCACTACATTAAAGAAGATGCAGGATCGGTGGAGGTCCCAGAGATCAGACCCCCTGATGCTAAAGTGATGGCAAAATCTACCTATTTGAATACCTCTTTCATCAAATTTGATCAAGCTTAAATTTTAGAAAAATAATCACCATGAGTTATAGATTATATAAAAGATTCAGATGCAGTCATGAGACATGAGAGCCCCATCTACGACAATCGTCCAGCAAAGTTTATACACAACTACCTAACTTCAAGGAACTCACCTTTAAAATAAGTAACAAAACATGTGTCTGTCATTCCATAAGACCTTCTGCAAGCTCCTGAAGAAAAAACAGGCTCTTAAGGCTGTACTACACATTCTGATGTGGCAGACGATTGTTGGGAGGGAAGTGTTCCCCTCCCGGCAATCACCTGCTGACTAGTGGAGGAGACCACTGCTATTACATGCAGCGATCTCCTCCGCAGTATAGGGAAGAGCGATCGTTATACCAACGCTTGTCCCCATGCTGTACAGTGGTTTGCTGGTGGCAGATCGTTATTAGACAGCAAAATTGGCCGCCTGCAAACGAAAAAATTTTAACATGTCAAAAGATTTGGATTGTGCAGTGTCCTGAAACACACTGCTTAATATGTGATTGTGTTTCGTGTAAACTGTGCTTGTGCTTAACTTTGCCCTGCTCTCAGTGTGAGTGAGAAGAAGAAGGAGGAGAGTGGTATGCCTGAGGATGCTGCACCTCAGTAGCCATCTTGGAGAAATATAAAACTCCTTAGTTAGTTCCATGTACCAGCCCAAAGAAGGGAAATATTACAGAAGATCCAGAAAACCCAGAGAGGAAGTGAGAATATTGGCAAAGGAAGGTAATTGTCGTTTATCAGGCTCTAGTTTCCTTTGCATTTGGTGGATAGATTACAAGCTACCAGCTGCCCACCATAACCCAAGACAGAAAGGCCATCTGTCAGAATATAGTATTCCTAAAAGAGGATACAGGAGTATATAACTATACAGTACCACAGAAATATTACATCCCTCCAGCCTGGAGAAACAAGGGAGATTAATTGTTATAGAGTAAAACTTCCCTATATGCAACTTTTGGGAACTAACCTGAGCCATTGCAGAAGCTGCTTTGCTACAATGTCTTTTGCGCAAATTGATGACTTTTGGATCTGCTTCAGTAAAGTTCTGGGAGTTTGTCAAGTCCACTGGTCTCCTCATCTTTTCTACTATTCACCTATTTGCACCGCAAGTTGCTGGCGTCACGAAATTATTAGGGACCCTGCCGACCGACACCCAAATCTTCCACCATCAAGGGCACCTCACACCAACACCTGGCAGGGCCTGGTCCCCTTCCACTCACCTGCACGCTGGCCCAGGGAGCACCAGCTTCAAAAATGTGAGTAATATATCCATCGGCTCACCACCACTGTGACAACACTATATACGCTCACAAATACGTCCCTGCAGCCTGGTCGTTCATCGGGCAATCATCGGGAGTGTTACACTGCAAGATGATCGCTAATCAGTGCTCGCATCTGCCAAAAAATTGAGCAGTCTAATACAGGTTTTAGAAATCTGATACAAAAATCCCAATCCCTCAACCTCTCAATTATTTCAATCTATAGCAGTGGCCAGCCACATGGAATAGGCTATTATAAAGGGATGTGGCTTGGGTTGCTTGGTCTCCACTGTAATGAGAGAAGCTAGTTGGTAGCAAGCTGCCCACTTCAGGCAGTGCCAATACTACAATAAACCCTGCCCCCTATTTAGCCAAAGGAAATTGATTGGAGTAGGACTCGCCTCACAGATTCCCAACTTTGCAAGCTGCTCACTACTTCCTGGTCCCAGATTGACACACAGGAAATGGCTACAATGCCCAGTCAGCCAATGCCCAGTCAGGAAGAGAAGACAATCCTGTCAGGACCCGGATGGAAGAGCAGGCAGCCTTTGTAAGTGCAGAAAAGAAAGTGGTATCGGTGGAGCGAAGGACAGGTAAATATTAACTAAAACGGACTGATTTATTACAATGCCCAGAGAATCCTTTTAATCTACCAAATTTAGGTTAGGAGTCAGACCACATAGAGTTTGTTTGTTGCCTGTTACCATATAAATGTATAGGACTGCATAAGAGCTGTAGACACAAATGGGGTCATTTATTAAGACCGGCGTCTTAGACGCCGGTCTTAATACCCCTGTGCTAGCGCTTGATGTGCCCAAGTTATGTAGAGGCACTGGCCTCTACATAACTTAGGCGCTTCAACCACCGGCCTAAATGTACGTTAGCTACCATACTGGTGTAGATTTAGATCATATTCTATGCCTAAAACAATTAGCAGAGCAAGGAGAAGAGTGCTTCTTTACCTGTGGGGACAGCCCCTCACAGCTGAAGGATCCTCTGTTCTGCATGTAACGATCAGGAGTCTTCAGCACTCAGTAGAACTAAAGACTGAAGACAGACTCTCTTTAGCAACAGAGCTTTGCTAAGAAGACCCTTTACACCCTGTTTTCTAGTACAAAGAAGCATCTAATGCCTAATAAAGTATACTACAAAAATGTTTATAGTGTAACTGTCATGTTTTCATTAAAAAAAATCAATTTTAGCGTATGTTACTGCTGGTGCAGTATTATGCATAAAGCAATCTTTAGTTTCTTCACATACCAGTGTTTTCCTTGAGTTTTTCCCTTAGTTACAGCTGTTTTAACCTCTACAATATGAGGATCTTCTCAAGATGGCTCCTCTGCCAGTTCTCTGAGGCCAAAACTGCTTTCCCTCACTTCACATACACACTTGCTGTAGCCAGCAGCTTCCTGCCACCTGAAAGCTGCTTTTATAAGGTAATTACAAATCTTTTAACAATAATTGACAGACTAACTCAGGTATACATACCTAGCTCTAATAAACTAGCAAATAAAAAAATCTGACCGTTACACTTTAACACTTGCTATATATTTTATTTTAATTTTTTGCCTGTATTGTCCTGTAATCCAGCATTGTATTGTGTATCGTGAAAGCGGCACATGATATTCGTGCTGTTATGTTGTGATCTTAATACATTTTGGAAATATTTAAAAGGACATACATATTCCACTGAAGGCACGCTGGAGGCTAT
>ONZH01011490.1:0-14336 GCA_900303285.1 Rhinella marina
TGAAAATGCAGTGAAATGGCTTTTGTTGACCCTCCAAAACATTTTTTCTTTTCGGAGTACATAAAGTCTACCCTCGGTAGAAATGTCGGTACTTGCGCCTCCTGAAAAATTGTTTTGGACTGCCTGTTTGACGCTCCTGAAACATTGTTTACACTGTCTGTAGTTGACACTGCGGAAAAATTGGAGAGAGGGCCTGTAGGGGGCCCTCCGGAAAAATTGTTTAGAGAGAGGGTCTGTAGGTGGACCTAAGGAAACATTGTTTGGAGAGAAGGCCTGTAGGTGGACCTCCGGAAAAATTGTTCAGAGAGAGGGCCTGTAGGTGGACCTCCGGAAAAATTGTTTAGAGAGAGGACCTGTAGGTGGACCTCCGGAAAAATTGTTTAGAGAGAGGGCCTGTAGGTGGACCTCTGGAAAAATAGTTTGGAGAGAGGGCCTGTAGGTGGACCTCCGGAAAAATTGTTCAGAGAGAGGGCCTGTAGGTGGACCTCCGGAAAAATTGTTCAGAGAGAGGGCCTGTAGGTGGACGTCCGGAAAAAATGTTTAGAGAGAGGGCCTGTAGGTGGACCTCCAGAAAAATTGTTTGGAGAGAGGGCCTGTAGGTGACCACCGGAAAAATTGGTTAGAGGTGGACGTCCGGAAAATTTGTTTAGAGAGAGGGCCTGTAGGTGGACCTCAGGAAAAATTGTTTGGAGAGAGGGCCTGTAGGTGGACCTCCGGAAAAATTGTTTAGAGAGAGGGCCTGTAGGTGGACGTCCGGAAAAATTGTGGTCAGAATGGCGTTTTTTGGGTCAGCGTTAGGCAAAGACGATATGGAGGAGGAGGAGGAGGAGTAGGAGGAGTAGAGAAGAGGAATCGGATACATAAGTAATGTTAATCTTTAGCTGCTTTCCCCCGGAGGAGATTTTAATTTCGGTGAAATCCAGGCTTTGTTCATTTTAATAAGCGTCAGCCTGTCAGCGCTGTCAGTTGACAGGCGTGTACGCTTATCGGTGATGACGCCACCAGCTGCACTGAAGGTCAGCACCTCCAAGGCATAACAGCGCCAGTTCAGGCCACGTGTCCAGCTTTGAAACCCAGTAGTTGTATGGAGCAGAGTGATCGGTCCGGACGTTGGTATGGTCAGCTAGGTACTCCCTCACCATCTTTCTGTACAGCTTCCCCCTACTCTGCCTAGACTGGGGACAGGTGACAGTGTCTTGCTGGGGTGACATAAAACTGGCAAAAGCCTTGGAGAGCGTTCCCCTGCCAGTGCTGGACAAGCTGCCTGATCGCCTCATCTCCCCCACTACTTGGCCCACAGAACCATGCCCTCTGCCGCTAGCAGCGTCAGATGGGAAGGATTTTTTCATCATCTCATACTCCTTTCCTCTACAGGGATGAGAGTGGAAAGGTTCTGCTTGTACCATGGGTCAAGGAGAGTGAACATCCAGTAATCTGTGTTTGAAAAAATGCTTCTAACGCGAGGGTCACGGGATAGGCAGCCTAACATGAAGTCTGCCATGTGTGCCAGAGTCCCAACACGCAAGAATTCCCTCTCCTCACTAGCCTGACTCTCCATTTCCTCCTCCTCCTCCTCCAAGTCCTCCTCTTCAGCCCATACATGCTTAAGCACTGGTACCCTCTTCTGTCTCACCGACATTCTCCTCCTCTTCCTCCTCATCCTCATCCCCCTCTTCCGATACACGGTGAGAAGCAGACCGAAGAATGCTCTGTCTATCAAGTGACGTATCTTCCTCCACCGTCTCTTGTGACAAGCGCAAAGCATCCGACTTCATGCTGAGCAGTGAGTTTTTCAACAGGCAAAGCAGCGGGATGGTGAGGCTGATAATGGCGGCATCGCTGCTGACCATCTGTGTTGACTCCTCAAAGTTGCTCAACACCTGGCAGATATCAGACATCCACGTCCACTCCTCATTGTAGACTTGAGGAATCTGACTGACCTGACTACCAGTTCTGGTGGAAGTTGACATCTGGCAGTCTACAATCGCTCTGCGCTGCTGGTAAACTCTGGATAACATGTTTAATGTGGAATTCCATCTCGTGGGCACGTCGCACAACAGTCGGTGAGCGGGCAGTTGTAGGCGGCGCTGCACTGCCCTGAGAGTGGCAGCATCTGTGGTGGACTTGCGGAAATGCGCACAGATGCGGCGCACCTTGGTGAGCAAATCAGACAGATTGGGGTATGTCTTGAGGAACCGCTGAACTATTAGATTGAACACGTGGGCCAGGCATGGCACATGTGTCAGTCTGCCGAGTTGCAGAGCCGCCACCAAGTTATGCCCGTTGTCACAAACAACCATGCCTGGCTTGAGGTTCAGCGGTGCCAGCCACAGATTGGTCTGCGCCATGATGCCCTGTAACAGCTCTTGGGCGGTGTGCCTTTTGTCACCTAAGCTCAGCAGTTACAGTACCGCCTGCTGGCGCTTACCCACGGCACTGCTGCTGTGCAAAGAGCTACCGACTGAAGGCGCCGTGCCCATGGATGGTAATTCGGAGGAGGGGTCGGAGGAGGAGGAGGGGTCAGAGGAGGAGGCATAGTACGTCTGAGAGACCGTGACCCGCAATCCTCTGTGTGGGCAGTACATGAGCGGCCCCAGGGTCAGACTCGGTCCCAGCCTCCACCAAGTTAACCCAATGTGCCATCAGTGATATATAGTGTCCCTGCTCGGCAGCACTTGTCCACGTGTCCATGGTTAGGTAGACCTTCTCAGAAACAGCATTGGTCAGGGCATGGATGATGTTCTGTGACACGTGCTGGTGTAGGGATGGGACGGCGCATCGGGAAAATAGTGGCGGTTGGAGACCGAATACCGAGGGGCAGCCACCGCCATGAGATTGCGAAAGGCCTCGGTCTCTACCAGCCTATTGGGCAGCATCTCCAGGCTCAGCAATTTGGAGATGTGGACGTTGAGGGCTTGGGCATGTGGGTGGGTGGAACTGTATTTCCTCTTGCGCCCCAGCGTCTGCTGTAAAGACAGCTGAATGCTGAACTGGGACACATTGGTGGACGCTGTGGAGGATCGTGGAGGCAAAGGTGTGGTTTTCCGGTGGGAGGCGCTCGTGCCGGGGTCCTGGGCAGGGGGTTGACTAGCAGAGGCAGCGAGTGACACAGGGGAAGGAGCAGTGGTGGGACCCGCAGGAGGTGAACGGCCTTGGTTCCATTGAGTGGGGTGTTTAGCACTCATATGCCTGCACATGCTGGTGGTGGTTAGGCTAGTATTGGTTGCACCCCTGCTGATCCTGGTGTAGCACAGGTTGCACACCACAGTCCGTCGGTCATCCTCACTTTCTTTAAAGAACCTCCAGACTTGCGAACATCTAGGCCTCGCCACGGGAGCTTCACTACGTGAAACAGTTGCTGCTGATGCACCAGCTCTTGCCCTACTTCTCCCTCTGGCCACACCACTGCCTCTTCCAACCTGTTCTGGTGCAGCACTCGCCTCCGCCTCAGAAGCACTGTCTTCACTCGGCTTATCAAACCAGCTTGGGTCAGTCACCTCGTCATCCTCCGATTCCTCAGTCTGCTCCCCCCTCGGACTTCCTGCCCTGACAACTTCACCACTGTCTGACAACCGTGTCTCCTCATCGTCCGACACCTCTTTATAAACTTCTTCGACTAAGTCAACATTGTCATAATCATCATCACCCACAGACTGCGACAGTTGGTAAACTTGGGCATCGGGAACGAGGTCAGCAGCAACATGAGAAGTGGTTTGTGACTCTGGGATGGGTCCACAAAACAGTTCCTCAGAGTATGCCGGATCGCATTCCAAATTTTCCTGGGAGGGGGCAGACTGGGGGGAAGGAGGTTGAGGTGGAGGAGCCAGAGGAGTGCTCCCTTGGGTAACGTGGGTGGACTGCGTGGAAGACTGACTGGTGGACAAATTACTTGAAGCATTGTCCGCAATCCACGACATCAGCTGTTCGCACTGTTGTGGTTTCAACAGTCCTCTACCACATGTCCCTGTAAGTTGAGACATGAAGCTAGGGAGTGTAGCTCTGCGGCGTTCCCCTGCTCCCTCTTCAGCAGGTACTGTCTCACCCTGCCCAGGACCACGGCCTCTGCCCCCTGCAATAATTGAATGCCCACGCCCTCGACCCTTAGCCCTGGGGTTAAACATTTTCTGTATATAAGTGTATTATATAAAAAAATAAAATAAATGGGCCTGCTTTACTGAAACCCACAAACTTGTTCAATCTGAACAAGAAAATATATAGGTGGATAAGTTATAGCAAAATTACGTATGTTATTATGTACCGTGCAGTATGGAGCAATTACACTGAAACTATTAGATTGGGCAGACTTGGTCTGCTTAAGTGCAACCCAGACAAATGTTGCACAGAGATTTTTGTAATGTAGCTGTGTCAGTGAGAGCAAAAGACCTTTTTTAATTAAGTGACGTACAGAACGTGTCACCTGGACAGAAAATACGGATTGTGGTTTGTGGTGACTGGACAGCTGAACTGTGGCACACAGAATGGTTCCACACTGCTGTATGAAATGGATTTGTATCACTGAGATAAAACAATAAAAAAAAGGGTTATATATGGCGATAGCTGCACTACTAGTGCCAGCCAGCCCTGCCAGGAGACAAAAAAAAATGTCTTGTAGCTCTTAGAAGGGCTGTTGGGTTCTTTTGAGATCACTCCTGCCTAACAGAGAACTAAATCCAGGCCCTAACACTCTCCCTGAAATGCAGCAGCTCTGTCCCTAGCTACATCCAGACAGCATCTGAGCAGTCACTAGTATATGCCAGGGTCACCTGATCAGGCCAGCCATCCCCTGCTATCGACATGTAAGGGCCCCACGTGATGCTGGGTGTACCGCAGAGTCTCCTGGCTTGTGATTGGCTGAGTTTATAGGCGCCATCAAAATGCAGGAGATGCCATTTCCTTGAGCATGGCGACATACTCGTCCGAGCAGCGAGCACTTCCGAGTACCGTAATACTCGAACGAGCACGCTCTCTCATCTCTAAATATCACCCATAATAGCATGCAGACAGCCAATTAACCAGTTAACCCAGTCCTTGTGATGTCACAGCCCTTTAAAAGCCTCATCCTGTGCAGTCTCCGCCCTTTCACTGTGAGCTGAGCATAGGAAGAGATGTGACAAGTGTTGAGAGTGTTGCTAAAAGCTTTTAATTGTGTAATATTGGATAGGGAGAGTGCAAAGACAGTGTAGGGAGAGGTTTTAAATACTGTAGGGAGAGCATAGGGAGACTGCAGGAACTGTGCATAGACAGTAAGCTGAAGGGATCTATAGGAGACAGCGCAGTTTGCATCAATCTCTGTGTGGGGCACAGAGCTATCGAATTGAACTGTGTCCTCCTTGTTTAATAAATTATTAAATTCGATTGCGTCTTGATTCTCAAATTGGGTTGAATAAGCTGTCTAGTTCTATTGTTATTGGGGTGTCCTTCTTGTTTAATAGATAAGAAATTCTATTATGCATTGATTTTCAGATTGGGGTGAATAACCTTTCTTGTTTTGCTGTTAGTAGGGTGTCCACATTGATATTGAATAACTTATTTTACATGCTGTATTATAAGGGTATTTTTTAAATACTGATTGGTTCTGTCCCCTTTAATTTTGTCTCTTTTATATTACTTTTAATATTCTGTATAATAAAGTTTCCCTTGTGATGTAGTGGGTTAGAAAAGTACACATCCCCCATTGTACTGATAACACCACATTCCTGAGTCACCTCCTACAGGAATCCCTCAAACTAGGCCCTGGCTGACTACCAGTATGAACAGGCCTAAGTGGTAGGAGAGTTCATACACAGGAACCTAATAACAAACTGACCCTGTAAAACCCTGCAGCTAGTGACAGGAGAAAGAGTAAACCTGTTCCTCCAAAAGGACGGACAAACAGGAAACTCCAGAAGGCAAAACCAAAACAGGGAAACGTAGGATAAACACAATAGGGAAAATAACACTTATTTTAATGCAGAAATTGCAGCAACCGGATCTCAGCCGAGATCCACACCAAACACAACAATGACAGCAGAAAGTATAAACCGCAAGGAATACTGGGAGAGGAAGGGGTAAATAGGGGAAAGATAATTGCCACACCCACAACAGCTGAGGGGAAGGGGTGTGGTAAACAGAAACCAAACCAAGAGGAAAACATGTTGCGTTATGTCACTTTTGAAAGTCTAGCTGAACGCCTGCAGCCTGACGCAAGTACGTTTGTGACAGGTTTGCACATAATACATTTGGGGGACTCCACTTGGAATTTGGAAGTATTGATTTGCCCTAGATCTTGAACACCTTGGGATGTCAGTCATTTGTTAGTAAACAGCCATGTGTTATAGCATGGATGATCGAGTCCCTACTCCTAGCCTATTGATGTTTATTTACTTTTTATTATTCTGTCTGTAGTTTGTCTGTGTTATCTCATATTGAATCACACTTAGCAAATATATTTATTCACTTAGGCTACTTTCACACTAGCGTTTTTAAATTCCGGTATTGAGTTCCGTCATAGGGGCTCAATACCGGAAAAAAACGCTTCAGTTTTGTCCCCATTCATTGTCAATGGGGACAAAACTGAACTGAAGACAACAGAATGCTCCTGAAAGCATTCCGTTCCGTCTTCAGACCGGAGAACAAACGCGCAGCTATGACGTTTCCCCACTGCGCCCAGCAGAGGGCGCTGTGGGGAATCGTCATCACTGCGCGCAGGAGGCGCGTGAAGACGTGCTGCCGGCGTCCCGGGCTGGAGTATGTAAGTATGTATGTGTTTGTGTGTGTATGTCTGTATGTATTACTGTCTCAATGTCTGTCAACATGTGTGGGGCCGGAGCGCTGTATCAGCATTAGCACGGATCCGTTGGCACCCTTTAGGTGCCGGATCCGTGCTAACGCTAGTGTGAAAGAGGCCTTAGCCTGTGTAAACTTATTCATTCTCAAATCTTTTAAATTCACTCGGTATAGACTTGATACTCAACATCATCTCAACTGACATCAGACACCCACTGCATCTTTCCTTTACTGCTCCTTTTGCCAGGCAATTAAAGGGAACCTGTCATCACCGAAACACCCCCTGAACTAGAGTAAGAGATGTATAGTGTAAGTGATGCTGAATTTGAATATGTAAGTTTTATCTTCATACTCGCTTCCATTCCGACGCTGTGCTCCCACAAACTTGCAGTAAAATGCACTCACTGGACTCTTCTTTGAGTGCTCTCCATTATGTGAGTGAGCACTGGAGTCCAGTGAGTGCATTTTATAGCCGGTTTGTCAGAGCACAGCTTCAGAATGCAAGTGAGTACGAAGATAAAGCTTACATATTAGGATTCAGCATCACTTACACTATACAACACTTACTCTAGTTCAGGGGGTGTTTCGGAGATGACAGGTTCCCTTTAATGTATGCCGCCGGCTCTGCTCCTGTTTTCAGTGAGGAAGATATTATTGAGGACAGTCAGCAGCTACTGGTCAACTCAGATTTGGAGAAGTCTTCTGCTTCCTCCTGTAGGCGACAAAGTAGCAACAATGAGAGTCACATGGGAGCAGGTGTTGCAAGTGGTCACGGATGCGGCCATGAAACTGGTGAGGGTGACATAAGTGATGAGCAGACAGTAGTGGATGATGATGTACTGTAGATGACTGCAGGGAGCTGGGTTAAGAGGGCTTCATCATCATTTGGGGGTGAGGGTAGCAGCTTGCCTGTGAGACAGGGTGGTAGTATGTGGCTGAGCCAACAGGGTGCAAGCATGACTATGATCCAGCAGGGTGGCAGCAGTGTGAGATCCGGAACGGAACGTGGGAATTTTTCATCAAGTCGCTTGAGGACATCAGAGTGGCTGATCTGTAGGCAGAAGGTGTAGCGCGGCCAGGGTGCCAAGGAAACCACAATTCACAAATCTGCCTACGATTGCATGTTCTTTAAGGGGTTAAGTACCTTTATGTACATTAGGGAGGCCTTGATGTCTATATAGACAAGATCTTGCAACCTTTTCTAGAAAGAGGGGCTCCTACATCAGGAATATAGGGGATCTTCCGACCAGACTTGATGACATCATGACAGAGAAAGAATGGTTCCTGGTGTCTATTGATGTTGAGGCACTCTACTCATCAATTCCTTCTGACATAAGGATATCTGCTGTTGGTCAGTTCTTGAAAGCTAGGAAACATCAGTTCTCAGCCCACCATTCTTTTGTTTTGGAACTGCTTTCATTTGTTCTCACAAGAAATAATTTCCTCTTTTGACAGCCAAGTCTACCACAAGTTTAGAAGCACCGCTTTGGGCAATTCTTGGGTGCCATCTTAGGCAAATCTACTCCTGGGCTGGCGGTAGGAAACAGTAGTAGACATCTATTTGGACAGATAGATGTCTTTTTTTGGCCTTATAAACTTTTTTCGACCTTATAAACTATGTTACTATATCCTATTCAAGGTCTAACAGATGTCATATTTTGGGCATGATTCATAGATGACATCTTTGTCATCTGGAGTGGAACCGAATCTGACTTTTAACACGTTTGTTAAACTACTCAATAGTGTTGAGCGAGCATGCTTGGCCGAACTCGCTTTTCAGCCGAGCATGCCTACGCTCAGGTCCGCTCGGTGTTCGGCCGAACACCGAGTGTACTTGACCGCAATGCTCGCGTCCCCTCCCCGCACCAAGACGTTTGGTGTGACACAATAGTAAATGGATCCGTCCCCATTGACTTGCATTGGGGTCATGACGGATCCGTCATGAACTCCATTGAAAGTCAATGGAGGACGGATCCGTTTGGTGTGACACAATAGTAAACGGATCCGTCCTCCATTGACTTTCAATGGAGTTCATGACGGATCCGTCACCTATCACGTTTTTTTTTTCATTGAAGAATTCAAGGTGTGATTTTTTTCATTCACCAACAGAGGGCGCAATGTAAGGAAGAGGCTCCGCTGCTGAGGAGAAGAAGCCTGAGGAGGAGGTTAGTGGTTTTTGTTTGTTTTTTTGTTTGTTTTCTATTTTGCAGGATCGTGAATGCTGAGGACTACTTCTGATTCGTTGGATTGCGTCGGACCAGCTTTTATATTTTTTAAATAAAATGGTCAAACAGGGGTCTGGGGGAGTATTTATTTCAATAAAATATTTTATAAGTGTGTGTGTTTTTTTTATTTTACAACACTGCAGTTTTAGTAATCACGGCTATTTATAGATGGCCCTGATTACTAATACTGGGCTTAGTGCTTGCCGGTATGGCCAGCACTAACCCCGACATCTATTACCTCGGCAGCCACTGCCACCAGGGGTGTCGGGAAGAGCCTGGTACCCGCAGGACCGGACCTTCTAAATTGAGGGTCCGGTTCTGGGGCAGTGGCAGGCTGTTACTGTTAGGCTGGGAAGGGCCAATAACCGTGTCCCCTCCCACCCTAGTAGTGCCAGGCTGCTGCTGCTGGTTGTATCTGGCTGGAGAAGGAAAAAAGGGGGGACCCCACGACATTTTTTAAAATTATTTAATTATTTTTGAAAAAAAATGGAGTGGGGTCCCCCTTTTTTCCTTCTCCAGCCAGATACAACCAGGAGCGACAGCCTGGCACTACCAGGGACACAGTTATTGGCCCTTCCCAGCCTAACAGTAACAGCCTGCCGCTGCCCCAGAACCGGACCCTCAATTTAGAAGGTCCGGTCCTGCGGGTACCGTCTCTTCCCGACACCCATGGTGGCAGCGGGTGCCGAGGTAATAGATGTTGGGGTTAGTGCTGGCCATACCAGCAAGCACTAAGCCCAGTATTAGTAATCAGGGCCGTCTGTAGATAGCCGTGATTACTAAAACTGCAATGTTGTAAAAAAAAACACACACACACTTACAAAATATTTTATTGAAATAAATACTCCCCCAGACCCCTGTTTGACCATTTTATTTAAAAAATATAAAAGCTGGTCCGACGTAATCCAACGAATCCGAAGTAGTCCTCAGCATTCACGATCCTGCAAAATTGAAAACAAACAAACAAACACAAACCACTAACCTCCTCCTCTTTAGGCTTCTTCTTTGTAGCAATTCCTCCCGTCCAGCAGGTGGCGCTGTGGTATAACTTACCACTCTGCGTGCCGTCTTCCTGCTGGACGGGAGGAGGGAGCTGCCAAGGAAGGTAAGTATGTCTCTGTGTCTGTCTGTGTGTTGTTTTTTTTTAAATTTGGGGCACTTTTGTAAACCAGGCACCTGGTGCCTGGTTTACTCCCATAGACTTCAATTATGCTCGGGGGCTCGGCCGAGCACTCAAGCACCCCTGAGTGCCCGGCCATAGCACCCGAGCGTACGAGCACCTGGGTGCTCGATCATCACTACTACTCAATGTGAACTCCCTTAACTTGAGATTCACCTCAGAGATCTCCAAGAAAGGTAGATAGTCTTTCTTTATAACTATCAGTAAGGACTCATGCACACGGCCGTTGCCGTATTGCGGCCCGCATTTTGCGGGTCCGCAATACAAAGACACTGGCCGTGTGCATCCTGAATCACTGGAAATGCGGAACGGAGGCATGGATCGGAACCCCATGAAAGCACTACAGAGTGCTTCTGTGGTGTTTCTGTCCGTGCCTCTGCACCGCAAAAAAGTAGCACATGTACTACTTTTTTGTGGTGCGGACTGTGGGATGCGGATCGCAGGACCCCATTCAAGTGAATGGGTTTGCAATCCTAATGCGGCAGCCCCACGGTCAGTGCCCGTGCATTGCAGACCGCAAATTGCGGTCCACAGCACGGGCACTGATGGCACACGTTCGAGTGCATGAGCCCTAAATCTAATTCAGGGCACCTAGAAACTACAGTGTTCCATAAACCAACTTCCACAAACTCGTCTTCCCACTTTTTTCTTCTTCTAGTGTGTCATTAACCCTTTAGCCTCCCTATGGCAGACACACTATGCCCCTGTGTCCCCTGATGATTTTTGGGTATACTAATTGATGAAACGCGGTTGAATACTTTATTTGAATATTTTATACTACTAAGGGTTAGGACTAGAGATGAGCGAGCACTAAAATGCTTGGGCGCTCGTTATTCGATTCGAACTTTTCCCGATGCTCGGGTGTTCGTTTCGAATAACGAACCCCATTGAAGTCAATGGGAGACTCGAGCATTTTTGCAGGGGACCAAGGCTCTGCCTAGGGAAGGCTGGGTGAAAACCTGGAAACCTCAGAAAATGATGGAAACACCACGGAAATGGACAGGAAACAGCAGGGGCAGCATGCATGGATGCCTCTGAGGCTGCCTAATCCCACCATTACCCCAAATTCTCCTAGTGGGGCATGTGTGGTATCGATTCTTCTCAGTTTAAAATCGTATATGTCCCCTATCTTGGGACCATATATTTCATGGATTTTTCGAACATGGAAAAGGAAAAAGAGCTTGCTCTGGCCAGGGGAGTGTCTTTTCTACTGCAGCTAAGGGGACGTGTCCATGCTCTGCCTATCACAGGTCAGGAGCCAATTAAAAGAGGAACCAACAAAAATCAGTATAATACCTAATACGTCCCCTATCCAGGTAAATTGTTTGGAGAGAGGGCCTGTAGGTGGGGGGCAGGCTGGGGGGAAGGAGGTTGAGCTGGAACAGCCAGAGGAGTGCCCCCTGGGCTAGCGTGTGTGGTTGTGACAACAGCCGGATGTAGTTAGAATGACCCCAACTTAAAAATTTAGCATCAACCGGTACAGTCTTAAATTATGAGATTGATCAAGTGTGGTATGTCTTCTACAGTCATGGCCAAAAGTTTTGAGAATGACACAAATATTATATTTTCACATGATCTGCTGCCCTCTGTTTTTATGTGTGTTTGTCAGATGTTTTTATCACATACAGAAATATAATTGCAATCATATTATGAGTAACAAAAGCTTATATTGACAGTTAGAATGAGTTAATGCAGCAAGTCAATATTTGCAGTGTTGACCCTTCTTCTTCAGGACCTCTGCAATTCTCCCTGGCATGCTCTCAATCAACTTCTGGACCAAATCCTGACTGATAGCAGTCCATTCTTGCACAATCAATGCTTGCATTTTGTCAGAATTTGTAGGTTTTTGTTTGTCCACCCGTCTCTTGATGATTGACCACAAGTTCTCAATGGGATTAAGATCTGGGGTGTTTCCAGGCCATGGATCCAAAATCTCTATGTTTTGTTCCCTGAGCCATTTAGTTATCACCTTTGCTTAATGCAAGGTGCTCCATCATGCTGGAAAAGGCATTGTTGATCGCCAAACTGCTCTTGGACGGTTCGGAGAAGTTGCTCTCGGAGGACATTCTGGTACCATTCTTTATTCATGGCTGTGTTTTTAGGCAAGACTGTGAGAGAGCCAATTCCCTTGGCTGAAAAGCAACCCCACACATGAATGGTTTCAGGATGCTTTACAGTTGGCATGAGACAAGACTGGTGGTAGCGCTCACCTCGTCTTCTCCGAATAAGCTGTTTTCCAGATGTCCCAAACAAACGAAAAGGGGATTCATCAGAGAAAATGACTTTACCCCAGTCCTCAGCAGTCCACTCCCTGTACCTTTTGCAGAATATCAGTCTGTCCCTGATGTTTTTTCTGGAGAGAAGTGGCTTCTTTGCTGCCCTCCTTGAGACCAGGCCTTGCTCCAAGAGTCTCCGCCTCACAGTGCGTGCAGATGCACTCACACCTGCCTGCTGCCATTCCTGAGCAAGCTCTGCACTGCTGGTAGCCCGATCCTGCAGCTGAAACACTTTTTAGGGACGGTCCTGGCGCTTGCTGGTCTTTCTTGGGCGCCCTGGAGCCTTTTTGGCAACAATGGAACCTCTCTCCTTGAAGTTCTTGATGATGCGATAGATTGTTGACTGAGGTGCAATCTTTCTAGCTGTGATACTCTTCCCTGTTAGGCCATTTTTGTGCAGTGCAATGATGACTGCACGTGTTTCTTTAGAGATAACCATGGTTAACAGAAGAGAAACAATGATGCCAAGCACCATCCTCATTTTAAAGTGTCCAGTGGTGTCATTCTTACTTAATCATGACAGATTGATCTCCAGCCCTGTCCTCATCAACACCCACACCTGTGTTAATGGAGCAATCACTGAAACTATGTTAGCTGGTCCTTTTAAGGCAGGGCTGCAATGATGTTGAAATGTGTTTTGGGGGATAAAGTTCATTTTGTAGGCAAATATTGACTTTGCAAGTAATTGCTGTTAAGCTGATCACTCTTTATAACATTCTGGAGTATATGCAAATTGCCATTATAAAAACTGAAGCAGTAGACTTTGTAAAAATTAATATTTGTATCATTCTCAAAACTTTTGGCCATGACTGTATGTATACTACTCAGTTTAATACCGTATATGGCAGCTATCCGGAAAAATAGTTTGGAGAGAGAGAAAAATAGGAAAAAGACGTAAATTGTTTGGAGAGAGGGCCTGTAGGTGGACCTCCGGAAAAATTGTTTGGAGAGAGACCCTGTAGGTGGACCTCTGGAAAAATTGTTTGAAGAGAGGGCCTGTAGGGGGCCCTCCTGATAAATTGTGGTAAAAGAGTGCCAGTTGGACCTCTAAAAAATGGTGTTTTTTTGGTCAGCGTTAGGTAAAGACGACATGGAGGAGGAGTAGGAGGAGTAGGAGGAGTAGAGAAGAGGAATGGGATACATAAGTAATGTTAATCTTTAGCTGCTTTCCCCCGAGGAGATTTGAATTCCGGTGAAATCCAGGCTTTGTTCATTTTAATAAGCGCCAGCCTGTCAGCGCTGTCAGTTGACAGGCGTGTACGCTTATCGGTGATGACGCCACCAGCTGCACTGAATACCCGCTCTGACAGCACGCTAGCGGCAGGGCAGGCTAGCACCTCCAAAGAGGATGGAGCAGAGTGATCGCTACGGACGTTGGTATGGTCAGCTAGGTACTCCCTCCCCCTATTTCTGTACAGCTCCCCCCTACTCTGCCTAGACTGAGGACAGGTGACAGTGTCTTGCTGGGGTGACATAAAACTGGCAAAGGCCTTGGAGAGCGTTCCCCTGCCAGTGCTGGACAAGCTGCCTGCTCGCCTCCTCTCCCCCGCTACTTGGCCCACAGAACCATGCCCTCTGCCACTAGCGGCGTCAGATGGGAAGGATTGTTTCAGCTTGTGCACCAGGGCCTGTTGATATCTATTCACTCTCATACTCCTTTCCTCTGCAGGGATGAGAGTGGAAACGTTCTGCTTGTACCGTGGGTCCAGGAGAGTGAACACCCAGTAATCTGTGTTTGAAAAAATGCTTCTAACGCGAGGGTCACGGGATAGGTAGCCTAACATGAAGTCTGCCATGTGCGCCAGAGTCCCAACACGCAAGAATTCCCTCTCCTCACTAGCCTGACTCTCCATTTCCTCCTCCTCCTCCTCCAAGTCCTCCTCTTCAGCC
>ONZH01011491.1:0-32551 GCA_900303285.1 Rhinella marina
GCTGTGCCGCTCTCTCCACAATGGTCTGTGTGTTCTTAGATGGAGACTTTGTCGGCGATTTCAGTACAGAAGGACTTGTTGCTCATCCACAGAACCTCGTCCTCCTTGACATTGTGGACAAGGAATTTGCTGGTGGACCAGGAATTTGCGGAACCCTGTGAGCAGCATTGTGTTTGGTCTTCTACTTGCTACCGTATCCAATGTTGGGCAATATAGATTCGCAAGTAATATTATTTTTCACACCTATCCCAAAAATAAAAATGTATGCAGTATGCGCAAATAAAACTTGGAACTGGAATTGGAGAGAGGGCCTGTAGGTGGACCTCCGGAAAAATTGTTTGAATAGGAGGGCCTGTAGGGGGCCCTCCTGAAAATTGTTTGAAGAGAGGGCCTGTTAGTGGACCTCTGGAAAAATTGTTTGAATAGAGGGCCTGTAGGGGGCCCTCCTGAAAATTGTTTGAAGAGAGGGCCTGTAGGGGGCCCTCCTGAAAAATTGTGCTAAAAGAGTGCCAGTTGGACCTCTAAAAATGGCGTTTTTTGGGTCAGCGTTAGGCAAAGACGATATGGAGGAGGAGGAGGAGGAGTAGAGAAGAGGAGTAGAGAAGAGGAATCGGATACATAAGTTATTTAAATCTTTAGCTGCTTTCCCCCGGAGGAGATTTGAATTCCGGTGAATTCAGGCTTTGTTCATTTTAATAAGCGTCAGCCTGTCAGCGCTGTCAGTTGACAGGCGTGTACGCTTATCGGTGATGACGCCACCAGCTGCACTGAATACCCGCTCTGACAGCACGCTAGCGGCAGGGCAGGCCAGCACCTCCAAGGCGTACAGCGCCAGTTCAGGCCACATTCCAGCTTTGAAACCCAGTAGTTGTATGGAGCAGAGTGATCGCTACGGACGTTGGTATGGTCAGCTAGGTACTCCCTCACCATCTTTCTGTACAGCTCCCCCCTACTCTACCTAGCTTGGATACAGGTGACAGTGTCTTGCTGGGGTGACATAAAACTGGCAAAGGCCTTGGAGAGCGTTCCCCTGCCAGTGCTGGACAAGCTGCCTGCTCGCCTCCTTTCCCCCGCTACTTGGCCCACAGAACCATGCCCTCTGCCGCTAGCGGCGTCAGATGGGAAGAATTGTTTCAGCTTGTGCACCAGGGCCTGTTGATACCTATTCACTCTCATACTCCTTTCCTCTGCAGGGATGAGAGTGGAAAGGTTCTGCTTGTACCGTGGGTCCAGGAGAGTGAACACCCAGTAATCGTAAAATAGTAATGTTGGAAAAAATTCTTCTAACGCGAGGGTCACGGGATAGGCCGCCTAACATGAAGTCTGCCATGTGCGCCAGAGTCCCAACACGCAAGAATTCCCTCTCCTCACTGGCCTGACTCTCCATTTCCTCCTCCTCCTCCTCCAAGTCCTCCTCTTCAGCCCATACACGCTCAAGAGTTAAGGACTGAGCACTGGTACCCTCTACTGTCTCGCCGACATTCTCCTCCTCTTCCTCCTCATCCTCACCCCCCTCCTCCGATACGCGCTGAGAAACAGACCGGAGGGTGCTCTGGCTATCAAGCGACGTATCTTCCTCCACCGTCTCTTGTGACAAGCGCAAAGCATCCGACTTGATGCTGAGCAGTGAGTTTTTCAACAGGCAAAGCAGCGGGATGGTGAGGCTGATAATGGCGGCATCGCCGCTAACCATCTGTGTTGACTCCTCAAAGTTGCTCAACACCTGGCAGATATCAGACATCCACGTCCACTCCTCATTGTAGACTTGAGGAATCTGAGAGACCTGACTACCAGTTCTGGTGGAAGATGACATCTGGCAGTCTACAATCGCTCTGCGCTGCTGGTAAACTCTGGATAACATGTTTAATGTGGAATTCCATCTCGTGGGCACATCGCACAACAGTCGGTGAGCGGGCAGTTGTAGGCGGCGCTGCGCTGCCCTGAGAGTGGCAGCATCTGTGCTCGACTTGCGAAAATGCGCACAGATGCGGCGCACCTTGGTGAGCAAATCAGACAGATTGAGGTATGTCTTGAGGAACCGTTGAACAATTAGGTTGAACACGTGGGCCAGGCATGGCACATGTGTCAGTCTGCCGAGTTGCAGAGCCGCCACCAGGTTACGCCCGTTGTCACACACAACCATGCCTGGCTTGAGGTTCAGCGGTGCCAGCCACACATCGGTCTGCGCCGTGATGCCCTGTAACAGCTCTTGGGCAGTGTGCCTTTTGTCACCTAAGCTCAGCAGTTTGAGCACCGCCTGCTGGCGCTTACCCACGGCACTGCTGCTGCGCCTAGAGCTACCGACTGAAGGCGCCGTGCCCATGGATGGTAATTCGGTGGAGGAGGGGTCGGAGGAGGAGGAGGCATAGTACGTCTGAGAGACCGTGACCGAGGTAGGCCCCGCAATCCTCGGTGTGGGCAGTACATGAGCGGCCCCATTGTCAGTCTTGGTCCCAGCCTCCACCAAGTTAACCCAATGTGCCGTCAGTGAGATATAGTGTCCCTGCCCGGCAGCACTTGTCCACGTGTCCGTGGTTAGGTGGACCTTATCACTAACTGCGTTGGTCAGGGCACGGATGATGTTCTGTGACACGTGCTGGTGTAGGGCTGGGACGGCACATCGGGAAAAATAGTGGCGGCTGGGGACCAAGTACCGAGGGACAGCCACCGCCATCAGGTTGCGGAAAGCCTCTGTCTCTACCAGTCTATAGGGCAGCATCTCCAGGCTAAGCAATTTGGAGATGTGGACGTTGAGGGCTTGGGCATGTGGGTGGGTGGAACTGTATTTCCTCTTGCGCTCTAGCGTCTGCTGTAAAGACAGCTGAACGCTGCGCTGGGACACGTTGGTGGACACTGTGGAGGATCGTGGAGGCGAAGGTGTTGTTTTCCGGCGGGAGGCGCTCGTGCCGGGGTCCTGGGCAGGGGGTTGACTAGCAGAGGCAGCGAGTGACGCGGGGGGTTGACTAGCAGAGGCAGCGAGTGACACAGGGGAAGGAGCAGTGGTGTGACCCGCAGGAGTGGTGAACGGCCTTGGTTCCATTGAGTGGGGTGTTTAGCACTCATATGCCTGCGCCTGCTGGTGGTGGTTAGGCTAGTAGTGGTGGCACCCCTGCTGATCCTGGTGTGGCACAAGTTGCACACCACAGTCCGTCGGTCATCCTCACTTTCTTTAAAGAACCTCCAGACTTGCGAACATCTAGGCCTCGCCACGGGAGCTTCACTACGTGAAACAGTTGCTGCTGATGCACCAGCTCTGGCCCTGCTTCTCCTCTGGCCACACCACTGCCTCTTACAACCTGTTCTGGTGCAGCACTCGCCTCCGCCTCAGAAGCACTGTCTTCACTCGGCATATCAACCCAGCTTGGGTCAGTCACCTCGTCATCCTCCGATTCCTCAGTCTGCTCCCTCCTCGGAATTCCTCCCCTAACAACAACTTCACCACTGTCTGACAACCGTGTCTCCTCATCGTCCGACACCTCTTTACAAACTTCTTCCACTAACTCAACATTGTCATCATTATCACCCACAGACTGCGACAGTTGGAAAACTTGGGCATCGGGAACGAGGTCAGCAGCAACCTGAGAAGTGGTTTGTGACTCTGGGAAGGGTCCAGAAAACAGTTCCTGAGAGTATGCCGGATCACATTCCAAATTTTCCTGGGAGGGGGCAGACTGGGGGGAAGGAGGTTGAGGTGGAGGAGCCATAGGAGTGCTCCCTTGGGTAACGTGGGTGGACTGCGTGGAAGACTGACTGGTGGACAAATTACTTGAAGCATTGTCCGCAATCCACGAGATCAGCTGTTCGCACTGTTGTGGTTTCAACAGTCCTCTACCACGTGTCCCTGTAAGTTGAGACATGAAGCTAGGGAGTGTAGCTCTGCGGCGTTCCCCTGCTCCCTCATCAGCGGGTACTGTCTCACCCTGCCCAGGACCACGGCCTCTGCCCCCTGCAGTAATTGAATGCCCTCGCCCCTTAGCCCTGGGGTTCAACATTTTTTGTATATAGGTGTATGATAAAAAAAAAAAAAAATTAAGTCCGGTAGAATTAAGTGACGTACAGAAAGTGTCACTTGGACAGATTATACGGATTGGAGCGAGTGTGCTGAACTGTGACACACAGAAAGGTTACACGCAGCTGAGTAAAATGGATTTGTATCACTGAGCTAAAACAACTGAAAAAATAATTATTTTTTTTATATTTTGTTTTTTTGGGAACGTGACGTGCAGGAAATATGGTAGAACTGACTGACACCCTGTTAACGGTGGCTATTTAGTCTGCGACCCAGACAAATGTCGCACAGAGAGTTTTCTGGATCAAGCTGTAGATGATATTGGTAGCAAATGACTTGGTTGTATTGTGTGACGTACAGAAAGTGTCACCTGGACAGTATATACGGATGGGAGCGAATGTGCTGAACTGTGACACACAGAAAGGTTACACGCAGCTGAGTAAAATGGATTTGTATCACTGAGCTAAAACAACTGAAAAAATATTTTTTTTTTTTATATTTTGTTTTTTTGGGAACGTGACGTGCAGGAAATATGGTAGAACTGACTGACACCCTGTTAACGGTGGCTATTTAGTCTGCGACCCAGACAAATGTCGCACAGAGAGTTTTCTGGATCAAGCTGTAGATGATATGGTAGCAAATGACTTGGTTGTATTGTGTGACGTACAGAAAGTGTCACCTGGACAGTATATACGGATGGGAGCGAATGTGCTGAACTGTGACACACAGAAAGGTTACATGCAGCTGAGTAAAATGGATTTGTATCACTGAGCTAAAACAACTGAAAAATAATTTTTTTTTTATATTTTGTTTTTTTGGGAACGTGACGTGCAGGAAATATGGTAGAACTGACTGACACCCTGTTAACGGTGGCTATTTAGTCTGCGACCCAGACAAATGTCGCACAGAGAGTTTTCTGGATCAAGCGGTAGATGATATTGGTAGCAAATGACTTGGTTGTATTGTGTGCTGTACAGAAAGTGTCACCTGGACAGTATATACGGATGGGAGCGAATGTGCTGAACTGTGACACACAGAAAGGTTACACACAGCTGAGTAAAATGGATTTGTATCACTGAGCTAAAACAACTGAAAAAATAATTTTTTGTTTTATATTTGTTTTTTTATATTTTTTTTACAATTTTGTTTTTTGGGAACGTAACGTGCAGGAACTATGGTAGGACTGACTGACACCCTGTTAACGGTGGCTATTTAGTCTGCGACCCAGACAAATGTCACACAGAGAGTTTTCTGGATCAAGCGGTAGATGATATTGGTAGCAAATGACTTGGTTGTATTGTGTGACGTACAGAAAGTGTCACCTGGACAGTATATACGGATGGGAGCGAATGTGCTAAACTGTGACACACAGAAAGGTTACATGCAGCTGAGTAAAATGGATTTGTATCACTGAGCTAAAACAACTGAAAAAATAATTTTTTTTTATATTTTGTTTTTTTGGGAACGTGACGTGCAGGAAATATGGTAGGACTGACTGACACCCTGTTAACGGTGGCTATTTAGTCTGCGACCCAGACAAATGTCGCACAGAGAGTTTTCTGGATCAAGCGGTAGATGATATTGGTAGCAAATGACTTGGTTGTATTGTGTGACGTACAGAAAGTGTCACCTGGACAGTATATACGGATGGGAGCGAATGTGCTGAACTGTGACACACAGAAAGGTTACATGCAGCTGAGTAAAATGGATTTGTATCACTGAGCTAAAACAACTGAAAAAATAATTTTTTTTTTTATATTTTGTTTTTTTGGGAACGTGACGTGCAGGAAATATGGTAGAACTGACTGACACCCTGTTAACGGTGGCTATTTAGTCTGCGACCCAGACAAATGTCGCACAGAGAGTTTTCTGGATCAAGCGGTAGATGATATTGGTAGCAAATGACTTGGTTGTATTGTGTGCTGTACAGAAAGTGTCACCTGGACAGTGTATACGGATGGGAGCGAATGTGCTGAACTGTGACACACAGAAAGGTTACACACAGCTGAGTAAAATGGATTTGTATCACTGAGCTAAAACAACTGAAAAAATAATTTTTTGTTTTATATTTGTTTTTTTATATTTTTTTTACAATTTTGTTTTTTTTGGGAACGTAACGTGCAGGAACTATGGTAGGACTGACTGACACCCTGTTAACGGTGGCTATTTAGTCTGCGACCCAGACAAATGTCGCACAGAGAGTTTTCTGGATCAAGCGGTAGATGATATTGGTAGCAAATGACTTGGTTGTATTGTGTGACGTACAGAAAGTGTCACCTGGACAGTATATACGGATGGGAGCGAATGTGCTGAACTGTGACACACAGAAAGGTTACATGCAGCTGAGTAAAATGGATTTGTATCACTGAGCTAAAACAACTGAAAAAATAATTTTTTTTTTTATATTTTGTTTTTTTGGGAACGTGACGTGCAGGAAATATGGTAGGACTGACTGACACCCTGTTAACGGTGGCTATTTAGTCTGCGACCCAGACAAATGTCGCACAGAGAGTTTTCTGGATCAAGCTGTAGATGATATTGGTAGCAAATGACTTGGTTGTATTGTGTGACGTACAGAAAGTGTCACCTGGACAGTATATACGGATGGGAGCGAATGTGCTGAACTGTGACACACAGAAAGGTTACACGCAGCTGAGTAAAATGAATTTGTATCACTGAGCTAAAACAACTGAAAAAATATTTTTTTTTTTATATTTGTTTTTTATATTTTTTTTACAATTTTGTTTTTTTGGGAACGTAACGTGCAGGAACTATGGTAGGACTGACTGACACCCTGTTAACGGTGGCTATTTAGTCTGCGACCCAGACAAATGTCGCACAGAGAGTTTTCTGGATCAAGCGGTAGATGATATTGGTAGCAAATGACTTGGTTGTATTGTGTGACGTACAGAAAGTGTCACCTGGACAGTATATACGGATGGGAGCGAATGTGCTGAACTGTGACACACAGAAAGGTTACACAAAGCTGAGTAAAATGGATTTGTATCACTGAGCTAAAACAACTGAAAAAATAATTTTTTTTTTTATATTTTGTTTTTTTGGGAACGTGACGTGCAGGAAATATGGTAGAACTGACTGACACCCTGTTAACGGTGGCTATTTAGTCTGCGACCCAGACAAATGTCGCACAGAGAGTTTTCTGGATCAAGCGGTAGATGATATTGGTAGAAAATGACTTGGTTGTATTGTGTGACGTACAGAAAGTGTCACCTGGACAGTATATACGGATGGGAGCAAATGTGCTGAACTGTGACACACAGAAAGGTTACACGCAGCTGAGTAAAATGGATTTGTATCACTGAGCTAAAACAACTGAAAAAAATTTTTTTTTTTTATATTTTGTTTTTTTGGGAACATGACGTGCAGGAAATATGGTAGAACTGACTGACACCCTGTTAACGGTGGCTATTTAGTCTGAGACCCAGACAAATGTCGCACAGAGAGTTTTCTGGATCATGCTGTATTCAAGTTGTATTCTGTGACGTACAGAAAGTGTCACCTGGACAGTATATATGGATTGGAGTGAGTCAGTGCTGAACTGTGACACACAGAATGGTTGCACAGTGCTGTGTGCAATGGATTTGTATCACTGAGATAGAACAATAAAAAAAAAACAGGGTTAGATATGGCGATAGCTGCACTACTAGTGCCAGCCAGCCAAGTGACAAAAAAAAATAAAATAAAATGTCTTCTAGCCCTTAGAAGGGCTGTTGGGTTCTTTGTGGGTGATCCCTGCCTAACAGACAACTAAATGCAGGCCCTAACACTGTCCCTGAAAGGCAGCAGCTCTATCCCTAACGACATTCAGACGGCATCTGAGCCGAGCACCGCGGCCAGTCGGTAGTATATTCCAGGGTCACCTGATCAGGCCAGCCAACCGCTGCTATCGACATGTAAGGGCCCCACGTGATGCTGGGTGGTACGCAGAGTCTCCTGGCTTGTGATTGGCTGTGTTTTTAGGCGCCAAAAAAGCACGATGCGGAAGTTGCCATTTCCTCGAGCATGGCGAGATACTCGTCCGAGCAGCGAGCACTTACGAGTACCCTAATACTCGAACGAGCACCAAGCTCGGACGAGTATGCTCGCTCATCTCTAGTAAAGAATCCTCTTCTATGTTTGCATACAAAACTTCTTTCCTCCAGACACAGAGGATGTCCCCTCGTCACAGTCCACACATAGTGATGAGCAGACCAGTGGATGTTCAGGTTCGACGGATTCAGCCCCGAACACTGGACCCCATTGAAGTCAATGGGGACCCCAATTTTGGGGCTGAAAAATGGCTGTAAAAAAGTCATAGAAAGGGCTATGAAAAGAACCAAAATGGAGATAAGAGCAGTACAGTTGCCCTGCAAACAAATGCGGATAGGGAAATGACTTAAAATAAAATACATAAAAATAAAAAATAATCTTGAACCAGGAGGCAGAGGTCCAAGTGGAGTAGGAAGTTGAGGAGGCTGTGGATGTGGACATGTAGGTGAAGAGGTGGAGAAGGCAGAGGAGTAAGCCAACAATGTTTTTGTAGGTTTTTTTTTTATTTGTCCATTAATTCTGTGTGTGACCTATAGCCATTTTTGGGGTGTGGCCGGTATACTTCTCTACTCTGCCAATATACCAGATTGGAGGAGAAGGAGGTGGATGTGGCGGTGTAGGCGGAAGAAGCAGAGGAGCTAGCCAACATTTTTTTTTCTTATTTTTTTTCTTTTTGTTTGTGGAGGCCCC
Source organism: Rhinella marina (assembly GCA_900303285.1). Lineage (NCBI taxonomy): Eukaryota > Metazoa > Chordata > Amphibia > Anura > Bufonidae > Rhinella > Rhinella marina. The sequence continues at coordinate 8,750 of ONZH01011491.1, forward strand.
AAAACATTGGGAAATAGCAAAGAGAACGCACAAAGTTCACTGGAGTATAACAATGGCTGGGTGCAGCCAGTATACCTCACTACTCTGGCAAAGGTACGGACAAGTCCTGTGGGATCCATGCCTGTTTCATGTTAATGAACATGAGCTTGTCCACGTTGGCTGTGGACAAGTGGATGCGCCTGTCTGTGATCACCCCCCGACCTGCTAAACACACTTTCGGACAATACACTTGCCGATGGGCAAGCCAGCACCTCCAAGGCATAAAGGGCAAGCTCAGTCCATATGCCCAATTTGGAGACCCAGAAGTAAAATGGGGCAGACCCATGAGTCAGTATGTGCAGATGTGTGGACACGTACTTTTCCACCATGTTGCTGAAACACTGCCTCTTTATAAGACGGTCTGTATCAGATGGTGATGCTGGATTTTGTGGCGTGCACACAAAGCTTTTCCACATTTCGGCCATGCTAACTCTCTCTTCTGATGACGATGCCCCAGCTGTGTTGGCAACTATGGAGTATGGAGCCAGGATATATCAGCACACACAGTGCCTATTGGTTTGTAATATCGTGGAGACATGTCCTGTCATGCAGACTTTACCATGGCCATAAAAACCAAAGGGTTTTAAAGTAAAAAAGAAAGCACATCATTCACATTTCGCATAAATTCCAGGACAGTAGAGCATTATTCTTCATTTACTCTTGTGTAGTTAAAGCATTTAGTGACAACCGCTTTGGTAATGTTCTGCAATTTCCCTTACCCCGTTTGTGGAGGAGAGCGCTGTTTAAAAATCTGGATTGCCAGAATGCTCGCTAGCCATGATCTGGCTGACTATTGACTAACGTAATACAAACCTAAGGAGGTGAAATACAGACACATCTTCAAGCCAACCCTACCTTTAGCATGCTGTCTGGACTTCCTCTGAAAATGACCCCTATAGTGCCCCCAGTAGCTTTTAGTTGTCCAGTGGCAGTGAGGAGGGCTCTGGTGGCCCTATGGGCATCGTCCCACAGGGAAAATTACCTGTAATGTCTCTGGCCAGTCCACACCTGTTCATCATTAAAGAGAACAGTCCTCCATTCCAGCTTTCCTTTCCATCTTGTTGTACACCATGATAGTGTTTGTGAGCAGTGACGTGTGGTCAATGGAACACTCGTAGTAAAGTGGAAACAGGCAAATGTCAGGCTCACTAGGGTTGGTGGCCAATGGCCATCTTGGTAAAAAAAAACATCCTGATACCAGGGCTACTATCAGGACACTGTTTGCGGCTGCGCTTTGGAGAGAAGAGGACAGCAGGAAGGAGGAGAGATGACTTCATAGTCTTTTTTGAGGTCTGTAATAATTTAGGGGGACTGGTCTTCCTTTTTGAGATCTGTTCTTGGGTCTTGTATTAGCCTGCGGAATTTGGTCTGGGGTCTGTATTGGTGTATGTGGCCTGGTCTGGGGTCTGTTTTAAGTTTAGATTTGTGATGCAGGGGATTATATGCACATCATGTGATTCGAATGCCGCAGCTTTGAGGCATGTCCTATTAAAATGTGGGGCATAAGGTTAAAAACTCTGTGCTGTGTGCTGCTAAAGAACCTCATAAACATATGAGTCAGCCTAACCTGCTGAGAACGGTAGTTCGGCCTGTAGTCTTACATATATGGGGAGCTCCTGACTCACCCCTGATGATGTTGGGGAGAGATTAGGCAAACTGAACATTTTCGCCATATCCTTTAGTTCTCTGTCGTTGTCCTCTCTCCCTATTGACAGCACATACATGTTCGGCTGCACCGAGCATGCATGTGTAGGAGGTAGTCAGAAGGCCGTGAGGAGAGATAGATGTTGGTAGAACAATTGTTCGGCTGTCAGCTACAGAATGTGTATGGCCACCTTTTGTATTTGTACTATATTAACATTAAAGTGGAATCCAGTTATCAATGTAACAAAATAATTAAGATTTGTGTCATTGTTCCCTTAAGTCACAGTTGTTTAATGTCTTACACAGGAGCCGTGGATACATGGTAACACATACAGCTGAAGCTATGTAAATTTTGAATGATGATGGAGTGTTCATGGAAAGTGCTTGTGCTGTTAGTGTTTGCATCCCTGGGAATCCAGTACACAGCCATTAAGTCCATCAGGATGAACTTCATATCACCTTGCAGGAGCGTGACAGCCGAAAATCGCTGTGGAAACATCAAAGGTGACAAAATCACTTCCTTGCTTTCTGTTGTGTGCACTGCTGATGAGAAATCATTTTGTTGTAGCTTGTGTTAGAGGTTTATGTCTCACCACCCTGCACCCAGTCAATGAGCTGTATTTTACATAGTAACATAGGCTGAAAAAAGACATCTGTCCATCCAGTTCGGCCTGTTTTCCTGCAAGTTGGTCCAGAGGAAGGCAAAAAAACCCCTGTGAGGTAGAAGCCAATTTTCCCCACTTTAGGGAAAAATTCCTTCCCGACTGCATTCAGGCAATCAGAATAACTCCCTGGATCAACGACCCATCTGTAGTAACTATAGCCTGTAATATTATTACACTCCAGAAATACATCCAGGCCCCTCTTGAACTCTTTTAGTGAATTTACCATCACCACCTCCTCAGGCAGAGAGTTCCATAGTCTCACTGCTCTTACCGTAAAGAATCCTCTTCTATGTTTGCGTACAAACCTTCTTTCCTCCAGACACAGAGAATGTCCCCTCGTCACAGTCCTGGGGATAAATAGATCATGGGAGAGATCTCTGTAGTGACCCCTGATATATTTATACATAGTTATTAGATCTCTCCTCAGTCGTCTTTTTTCTAAAGTAAATAACCCTAATTTTGATAATCTTTCTGGGTACTGTAGTCCACCCATTCCAGTTATTACTTTAGTTGCCCTCCTCTGAACCCTCTCCAGCTCTGCTATGTCTGCCTTGTTCACAGGAGCCCAGAACTGTCCATGTGTGATCTGACCAGTGATTTGTAAAGTGGCAGGACTATGTTCTCATCACGGGCATCTATGCCTCTTTTGATATAAACAATTATCTTATTGGCCTTGGCAGCAGCTGTCTGACACTGGTTTCTGCAGCTTAGTTTGCTGTTCACTAAAATTCCTAAGTCCTTTTCCATGTCAGTGTTACCCAGTGTTTTACCATTTAGAATGTATGGGTGACTTGCATTATTCCTTCCCATGTGCATAACCTTACATATGTCAGTGTTAAACCTCATCGGCCACTTATCTGCCCAAGCCTCCAATCTATCCAGATCCCTCTGTAGCAGTATACTGTCCTCTTCCGTGTTAATTACTTTACACAGTTTAGTGTTGTCTGCAAAAATTGATATTTTACTGTGTAAGCCTTCTACGAGATCATTAATAAATATACTGAAGAGAATAGGGCCCAATACTGACCCCTGTGGTACCCCACTAGTGACAGTGACCCAATCTGAATGTGTACCATTAATAACCACCCTCTGTTTTCTATCACTGAGCCAGTTACTTACCCACATGCAGACATTTCCCCCAGTCCAAGCATTTTAGTAATTTAAATGCTTTCTTTTTGTAATTTATTGCTTTCTTTCCAATTCTATTTATCCACATAGTTTTTTTTTTCTTGTCCCTTACCCTTTTATTCCCATAAGGAATGTACCTCTCACAATTAGAGTTTAGGATGCTTTTAAAAATATCCCATTTTGTGGCTGTATTTTTATTTTTGAGGACTTTGTCCCAGTTAGTTAGGCCTATGGCCTCTCTTAGTTGGCTAAATTTTGCTTTTTTGAAGTTTGGTATTTTTGCTTCTCCTTAAAGAAACACTCTTTTGAATGACAATTGAAAGGTTATTATTTCATGGTCACTAGTTCGCGTGCCCCAACCTGTACATATGCTGCTCTGTCAGGTCTGTTGGTTAATACTAAGTTTAGTGTGGCCGTCCCTCAGGTTCTGAACCAGTTGGGAAAGGTAATTGTATTTGGTTATTGCCAAGAACCTGTTTCCTTTATGAGGCCTACAGGTTTCAGTTTTCCAGTCTATGTCTGGGTAGTTGAAGTCCCCTATGATAACAACCTCATGATTTGCTGCCTCATCTATCTGCTTTAGTAGTAGATTTTCTGTGGACTCTGGTATATTAGGTGGTTTATGATAAACTCCTATTAGTATTTTATTATTGTTTATTCCTCCATGTATTTCTACCCACAATGACTACACATGTTCATGTCCCTCATTTATATCTTCCCTCAGTGTGAGCTTTAGACAGGACTTTACATAAAGTCAAATCCCTCCACCTCTCCGGTTTTGATGATCCTTTCTAAACAGACTGCAACCCTATACGTTAACCACCCAGTCATAGCTATCATCCAGCCATTTCTCAGTTATTCCCACTATGTCATAGTCCTCCTCACACATCAGTTCCCCAGTTTTATTATTAATGCTTCTGGCATTAGTGTACATACAATTAAGAGGTTGATGTATGTTTTTTCCCCTACACCTTTCCTTTTAAACTGTTCTAGTTCCTCCTTCCATTCCTCCGCCAGTTCCATTACCTTGCCCCAGTGCACTATGTACACTATCTTCTCCTTCTATAATTGTTGGGGCAAAACCCCCTTCTCTATGATTGCCAGGGTCCCAATTTAATGTTCATGAGATCTCATTGAGAAAATTGACACATGCACCTTGGATGAATCAAATTCTCTCTCTCCTTTATTTTACATACATATACATCTTATAACACTATAGATAATCATAGACAAATCCAGCCCACCACCAATGGGGGTGGAAATCAAAACTAATGATTTGATTGGTTATTCATAAAAGGTAATACTTCCGCACTATACTAACAAGGTTCTACTAATTAGAAAGTTTTTTTATCTCAGAGCTGACATTCTTCAATAGTACATCCTGAAACTGATAAACCAGAACATAACTCTCCTGGACATCAACCTCTGATAAGGGGGATGCGAAAATGAGGGGGAGCTAAGGTGGAGCAAAAAAGCGAGTGAGCTGCTTACTTCGGCCTTGTAACTATCTTATACACAGAAAACTCCCCACATTCTCACACCTGGCTCAGTAATTTTCCACATATGCACAAGATGGAGGACATAGTTTTTACTAAATAGATTCTCATCCCTCACATAATGTAGTTACCCTCCCCCCCACTCTTTAGTTTAAACAGTCCTCCAACCTTCTAGCCATTTTCTTCCCCAACACAACTGCCCCTTCCCCATTGAGGTGCAGCACATCCCTACGATAGAGCCTGTAGCCAATAGAGCTCAGCCCAGTTCTCCAGGAACCCGAACCCCTCCTTCCTACACCAGTTCTTGAGCCACTTGTTTACCTCCCTAATCTCCACTGCCTTTCTTGCGTGGATCGTCATACAGGAAGTATTTCGGAAAACATAACTTTTGAGGTCCAAAAATCATTCTTAAAGGTATTTTCTTCCATCTCCAACATACGCATACTGTCTGTGTATGCTATGTGGAGAGTGAAGAAAGCTACTGCCAGACAGTTCTGGTGGCAGCTTATCTCCCCAGAGAACGAAAGGATGGGGCGAAAATATTAATTTCTCCTGATCCTTGTCTCCCTCAACAGATGATGAGTCAGAAGCTTCCCTCACACATTAGTGTGTCGGCCGAACCCGCCGTTTTTTGCCATTGACAATCCAGAACCCACTGGTACCAGATGTTAATTTTATTATTAAAGTTAAAGGGGTTGTTCAGCAAATAACATTTATTATGTAGAGAAAGTTAATATAAGCCACTAATTTATTGTGATTGTCCATATTGCCTCCTTTGCTGGCTAGATTAATTTTTCCATCACATTATACACTACACGTTTCCATAGTTACGACCAATCTGCAATCCAGCAGTGGTGGTTGTGTTTGCGCACTATAGGAAAAATTCCGTGCCTATGTGAGAGCACATAGTTTTTCCTGTAGTGTACAAACACGACCGACATTGCTGGATTGCAAGGTGGTCGTAACCATGGAAACATGCGGTGTATAATGTGATGGAAAAATGGATCCAGCCAGCAAAGGAAGCAATATGGATAATTACTGTACATTAATAAGTGTCTTGTATTAGCTTTCTCTACATGATAAATGCCATTTGCTGAAGTGATACAACTCCTTTAATAAATGTATGCGAGATTATTTGTATTTCCAGTAAAAAGTAGAATTTTGGAGTCAATGAAATTACATTAAGTAGAAGAACAATAATCAAGTACAATAAAACAGAACTGGGAAGATAAGTACAAGTGTAGTAGTGATCTCTAGAGAAGCAGCTATGTTATATTTTTGTACATCTTATATCTCAGGATTTGACGTCTTCTTCAGTCAGGGGGAGTTATTATTGTGTTTTATTTGCATTGTGCTACTACAGAAATGGTGCTTTTGGACATCATTTCCTCCCCAGGTTTGTTGACCTTGCACATTATTAACATTTTATAGGCCATAACTCCACAAACAACATCTAGACAGATCATTAGTCTGGCGACATAAAGAACAGAGGAATCCTCATTACACTTTCTGTAAATTTCTGAGGACTCCTCCTGCAGTGTCCTCCCTTTATGATCATACTGTTTATGCACTTACTGGCCTCCCCATTGTAATCATTCTGGGTTATTGTTCTTCTCACAGATTTGCACAAAGAAATGGAGCTATAATAGGTACAAAGTAATTCTTATGAAAAACAAAAGTGCCAAAATGCTAGTTTATAATAGCACATGAATCCCTGGAGAGATGGTAGGGGGGATGCAAAGCAGAAGTATATGGCTGGAGCTAGACACTTGTGCAGGAGCTGGGATAACCATGGGATAAATGCCTCTGGGGACAATCATGGGATAAACCATTGCCAAATCAGAAGGTTGGGGTTGGCCTTGAGACCACTGCAAACAGTCTGACCCTTCCCCATAGGGAAACATTTAGGTTGCAACCAAATGTTATAGTCTTAGCCTTACAGTCCCTTGCTGCTAAAAATACCTATGCTTAGTAGAAAATAAAAACTGTCAGCAGAGTGTATTAACATGATCATACCACAAGATGGAACTGTAGTTCAATTGACTAATGATATTTTACCTAGAGACAGTAATTTTCATATATGCACTTTCATTTGTAGAAAATGCTGCAAGAGTTTTCTGTGAAGATGAGAATGGACAGGAGAGCAGAAAGCACATCCTTATACTTGCTACTGCCAGGAGTGGATCTTCATTTCTTGGGCAACTTTTTAACCAAAATTCAGATGTCTTCTATCTATATGAGCCTCTTTACCATGTACAGGGTATGTTTTCCAATGCCAATGGGCTGCCTACATTAGACAGGAGATCTCTTCTTGGGGCCTACAGAGACCTGCTGCATAACCTATATGACTGTGACTTCTATCTTCTGGAAAACTACATCAAGCCAGCACCTAAAGATCATGTTACATCTTCACTTTTCAGAAGTGGAGCAAGTAAAGCTTTATGCTCTCCTCCTGTATGCAGCCAGTCACAGGAACTCGATGAAAGCAAATGTTTCACATTGTGTCGTAAGATAAACTTGACTTTGGCCTCTACAAGCTGTCGATCCTACAAAACCATGGCCATAAAAACCATCAGAATTCCTGAGATCAACCATATGAGGACTCTAGTGGAGGATCCAAGACTGAACCTTAAAATAGTTCACCTCGCCAGGGACCCCAGAGCAGTTCTGGCCTCAAGATTAAGCACTTTTGGAGACATATATAGATCTTACCATATATGGAACTCATCAGGTCGAAAGCCTCACAACATTGACCTGTCAGCAATCAGGAACATATGTATGGATTACAGTAACTCAGTGGAAACTGCTTTCAGTAGACCTTCTTGGCTGAGAGGGAAGTATATGCTGGTACGGCATGAAGATCTTGCCAAGGATCCTATAAAAAAAACCAAGGAAATCTACAACTTTGTTGGCCTTCAGTGGAAGGAAGGTCTCTCGGCATGGATAGAGGAGAACACCAATGCAACAGTTCCTCCTAATCCTCACAAATATTCAACCATCCGAAAATCAGCAGAAACTGTGGAGAACTGGAGGTTACACTTGCATTTCAGTATCGTTCAAACTGTGCAAACTATATGCAATACCACCCTGTCCCAACTTGGTTATCAAATGGTCGACTCCATCCACCAGCTGAGAAACCTTTCTCATAGCCTTGTGGAACCAAGGGTATTTCTACCATTTATCTAATAAAAAGCAAAAAAGGGAAAATTTGTGGTATCAGCTGCAATTTTTAAAAGAAATCATGAGGGTCAAGTCTAGAGAGGTTCATATCAGTGAACAACAAGATGTAAGGCTAAGTTCTCATCAGCATTGTGTTTTCCGTGTTTCTGTGCCATCAGAGGAGCAGAAAAATGGGGAAAAAACATTTTATTATGACCATCAGTTGTGCTTAGTTTTTGTTTGAATCCAGCACTTCACTTATTTTCATTGTTCCAACTGATGTGAACGCTGCCTTAGTTTTGACAAGAGAAGTACATCAAACATGACTGAAGCCTGGTGAAACTGACACGAACTGACACAAACAGCACAAGTGATGCTTAAAATAACCCATTCAAACAAGTAGCGATTAAAAGGGATTTGTTTTTTCCATGTTTCTGTTCCTCTGATGAACACACAACGCTGGTGCACTCATGTGTATGGCTGTGGTGCCCGTACTCCGGACCATAAACAGCTGGTCTGCAATATACGGCACCGGCCGTGTGCACTCAATATCACAGATGCGGACTCTTTGACTTGAATGGATCCAAAATCTTCCAGATACAGAGTGGAGCGGAGGCGCAGATCGGAAGCCCAAGGAAGCACTGTGAGGAGCTTTTGTGGGATTTTGGTCTATGCCTCCGCACCGCAAAAAAACAGAACATGTTCTGTTTTTTTGCAGTGCAGAATGTATGTTGCGGATCGTGGACCCATTCAAGTGAATCGATCCGCATACAACATGCACTTGGCCTTTACCCATGCATTGCGGACCACTATTTGCAGTCCGTAGCATAAGCACAGGACACACATGCTTGTGTGCATGAGCCCTATGATGTAAGATGCATCTGTGTCTCTAGAAAATGTATTCTGTAATGATGTTCTGTTTTTTGTTTTCAAATTGGAAAAAAGATCAGTCATTTTTTTGTAAAAATAACAAATTACTTTATATTAAATTTTGTTTCCTATTCCAGTGTACATAAATACATTTTGTTTTCTATGTAATGGAAGCAGAGTATATGAATCTAATGCAGGATGTACAGAAGGGGTTCATGCAGGAATTTCCTTTCAGTTACTTAGTAACATAGTTTATAAGGCCGAAAAAAGACATCTGTCCATCCAGTTCGGCCTGTTTTCCTATAAGTTGATCCAGAGGAAGGCAAAAAAACCCTGTGAGGTAGAAGCCAATTTTCCCCACTTTAGGGAAAAAAATTCCTTCCCGACTCCAATCAGGCAATCAGAATTACTCCCTGGATCAACGACCCCTCTCTAGTAACTATAACCTGTAATATTATTACCCTCCAGAAATACATCCAGGCCTCTCTTGAACTCTTTTAGTGAACTTACCATCACCTCCTCAGGCAGAGAGCTCCATAGTCTCACTGCTCTTACCGTAAAGAATCCTCTTCTATGTTTGTGTACAAACCTTCTTTCCTCCAGACGAAGAGGATGTCCCCTCGTCACAGTCAAAGTCCTGGGGATAAATAGATCATGGGAGAGATCTCTGTACTGACCTCTGATATATTTATACATAGTTATTAGATCTCCACTCAGTCGTCGTTTTTCTAAAGTGAATAAGCCTAATTTTGATAATCTTTCTGGGTACTGTAGTCCACCCATTCCAGTTATGACTTTAGTTGCCCTCCTCTGAACCCTCTCCAGCTCTGCTATGTCTGCCTTGTTCACAGGAGCCCAGAACTGTACACAGTACTCAATGTGTGGTCTGACTAGTGATTTGTAAAGTGGCAGGACTATGTTCTCATCATGGGCATCTATGCCCCTTTTGATGCAACCCATTATCTTATTGGCCTTGGCAGCAGCTGTCTGACACTGGTTTCTACAGCTTAGTTTGCTGTTCACTAAAATTCCTAGGTCCTTTTCCATGTCAGAGTTATCCAATATTTTACAATTTAGTATGTACTGGTGACTTGCATTATTCCTTCCCATATGCATAACCTTACATTTGTCAGTGTTAAACCTCATCTGCCACTTCTCTGCCCAAGCCTCCAGTCTATCCAGATCTATCTGTAGCAGTGTACTGTCCTCTTCTGTGTTAATTACTTTACACAGTTTAGTGTCATCTGCAAAAAATGATATTTTACTGTGCAATCCTTCTACAAGATCATTAATAAATATATTGAAGAGAATAGGGCCCAATACTGACCCCTGTGGTACCCCACTAGTTACAGTGACCCAATCTGAGTATGTACCATTAATAACCAACCTCTGTTTTCTATCACTGAGCCAGTTACTTACCCACATACAGACATTTTCTCCCAGGCCAAGCATTCTCATTTTATATACTAACCTTTTATGTGGTACCGTGTCAAATGCTTTGGAGAAGTCCAGATATACGACATCCATTGATTCGTCCAGTCTAGATTGGTCCAGTCTAGAACTTACCTCCTCATAGAAACTGATTAAATTGGTTTGACATGACCGATCCCTCATGAAGCCATGCTGATATGGAGTAATTTGCTTATTTTCACTGAGGTACTCCACGATAGCATCTCTTAGAAAACCCTCAAACAGTTTACCCACGACAGATGTTAAACTTACCGGCCTATAGTTTCCGGGCTCTGTTTTTGGACCCTTTTTGAATATTGGCACTACATTTGCTATGTGCCAATCCTGTGGAACACTCCCTGTCAGTATAGAGTCCTTAAATATCAGAAATAAGGGTCTGGCGATGACATTACTTAATTCTCTTAGGATACGGGGGTGTATGCCATCCGGTCCTGGTGATTTGTCTATTTTAATCTTTTTAAGACGCCGCTCTACTTCTTCCTGGGTCAGACAGGGCACTTTTAATGGGGAATTTACTTTACTGCATTTCATCTGACAGTTTATTTTCCTCAGGAGAAAAAGATATTTAGTAGCTTTGCTTTCTCCTCATCGCTCTTTGCAACTCCCCCCTCATTACTCTGTAAGGGGCCGACACCTTCAGGTTTATACTTTTTACCATTTATATAATTAAAGAACATTTTAGGGTTAGTTTTACTCTCTTTGGCGATTAATCTCTCGGTCTTTAGTTTGGCTGTTTTTGTTTGTCTCTTACATATTCTATTTTTTTCCTTATAGTTTTTCAATGCTTCTCTTTTTCAATGCCTCGCTCTCCTCCTGTTTTAGTGATTTAAGTGCTTTCTGTTTGTCATTTATTGCTTTCTTTACAGTTCTGTTTATCCACATTGTTTTTTTCTTGTTTCTTAACCTTTTATTCCCATAAGGTATGTACCTCTCACAATTAGATATTAGGATGCTTTTAAAAATCTCCCATTTTGTGGCTGTATTTTTATTTTTGAGGACTTTGTCCCAGTTAGTTAGGCCTATGGCCTCTCTTAGTTGGCAAAATTTTGCTGTTTTGAAGTTTGGTATTTTTCTTCCTCCCTGAAGAAACGCTCTTTTGAATGACAGTTGGAAGGTTATTATATTATGGTCACTATTTCCCAGGTGTCCCCCAACCTGCACATCTGTTGTTCTGTCAGGTCTATTGGTTAATACTAAGTCCAGTATGGCCGTCCCTCTAGTCGGGTCCTGAACCAGTTGGGAAAGGTAATTGTCTTTGGTTATTTCCAAGAACCTGTTTCCTTTATGAGATATACAGGTTTCAGTTTTCCAGTCTATATCTGGGTAGTTGAAATCCCCCATAATAACGACCTCATTATGATTTGCCACCTCGTCTATTTCGTTTAGAAGTAGATTTTCCATGGGCTCTGGTATACTAGGGGGTTTATAATAAACTCCTATTAGTATTTTATTATAGTTTTTGGCTCCATTTATTTCTACCCACAGTGACTCCACATCTTCATGTCCCTCACTTATATCTTCCCGGAGTGTGGGCTTTAGACAGGACTTTACATAAAGGCAGACCCCTCCCCCTCTCCGGTTTTGGCGATCCTTTCTAAACAGACTGTAACCCTGTACGTTAACTCAGGGCCGCCATCAGGGGGGTACAGCAGAACCTGCTATGGGGGGCCCGGGCAGATTCGTCAAGAAAGGGGGGCCCGGGCGCCTGTCAACAATCCCCCTCAACCAGGCCCCGACTGGCCATCTGGCCGATCGGGCATTTGCCCGGTGGGCCGGTCCATATTTTAAATAAGTGGGCCGCTGTGAGGTGGCTACTGAACTCAATTGTATCTGCATCCACTAGATGCAGATACAATTGTGCCTGCAGTAGCGAGCGCCGGAGGAACAAGGGAACCTCTGGTTCCCTGCTCCTCTATTACCATTGGCCGGCGCACTCATGTCATCTGCGACGTTCCTCAGGAGCAGACCCGCGAGAAGAGGCCGGGTCTGCATCGTGGGACCGCGCCTGGACAGGTAAGCATAAACTGCCCTCTCCCTATGCAGCACTAACCCTAATACTGGCCCTGCCTCCTTATTACAGACCCTCAATACTGGCCCCTGACCCCCAATACTGGCCCTGCCTCCTTATTACAGACCCTCTATACTGGCCCCTGACCCCTAATACTGGCCCTACCTCCCTATTACAGACCCTCTATACTGGCCCCTAACCCCTAATACTGGCCCTGCCTCCCTATTACAGACCTTCTATACTGGCCCTACCTTACCCTAACCCTAATACTGGCCCTGCCTTACCCTAACCCTAATACTGGCTACTGACCCCCAATACTGGCCCTGTCTTACCCTAATACTGGCTACTGACCCCGAATACTGGTACTAACCTTGGACCCCTAACCCTGATACTGGCCCCTGACCCCCTAGTATTGACCTCTAATACTGGCCCTGTCTCACCCCCCTAATACTGGCCATGTCCCTAACCCTAGTATTGAACCCTAACCCTAATACTGACCTCTAATACTGTCCCTAACCCTAGTATTGAACCCTAACCCTAATACTGACCTCTAATACTGTCCCTAACCCTAATATTGACCGCTAACCCTAATATACTGTACTGACTCCTAATCAGGGTTGCCAACCTTACAAAAAATTTACAGACAGCCTAAATTTTTTACGGACATATTAAACCACACCCCCTTTTAGATGACACACCCCTTCCACGCCCCACAACAAAGAGGATTGTTCAGTATTTAAAAATAAAATATGGCAGATGGAAAAGAAATCCACAATTCTCAGCTGTTCCCTCCCTGCCTGTGCTTTGTTTATATGGCTGCAGTGATGACGCCTGTGACACCCTGGACTTTCTGGCATCATTGCTGCTGCCACATAAACAAAGACTGACAGGCATGTAATGGACAAGTGTGCACATCTGTCACAGTGCTGGTGATCTGCACACTGATGTACAGGTGTATGGCATGTGTCCACTGCAGCCAGTTCTCAGCATTAGATCACTGATTGGTGATTGGCTGCAGCAACAACATCCCACATACCGGCAAGTCCTTGCTGAATAAACAGGTGACACATATTTGGACAGCACCACATACCTCTTACATCCAGTGACGTCTCCCTCATGTAGATCTTCTCTTTTCTCATCTTCTCTATTTGGCCCACACCGCCATGACACTTCTTTCAGCCCCATCTTCTCTCTGCAGAGTTTGCCACAAAGACACCTTTGATTACCCACTTTTACTGTTATCCTGTTGCTGCCTAAAATACTGCGGCCAATGTGCTCCTCAGAGGTCTTGTGGAGTCCATGTCTCAACAGACCAGAACTATTTTGGCAGCACGAGTGGTCCTATGCTATATAAGGCTGGTGGTTTTAAAGGGATATTCCAATCCAATAAAAAAGATGGCCTTCAAATGGGACCTGCCTCAGTGTGTGATTGACTGAGGGGCATTCCTAGGAGGACATTGGGCAGGAACTGGATTGCAGCAGGGACCTGGGCACTGTCATAACAGCACTGGATTTTTCTGAGGCGAATATAACCATTTTTTTTAACCATTTGCTTGCCATGGACCGTTTTTATTGGCCGGGAATACACCATTTAATGTTATGGTTGATCGGTGTGCACAAACTGCTTAAACTAGTAAACCTGTAACTTCGGAATTAGTGACCATACACTAGTCCATAGTTCTTTCGGCCCCTACATCCTTCTAGAATATTTTTTTTATCACTGGAAGAAAAACTTCAGGCCACTTAATGACCCTGAATAAACTCCCACCATCTGTAAGAACGTTTTCACATTCGTCCACTAGGTGTTGCTATTTCCACTTGTCCTCCCAGGTGGCGCTGTATTTACAGGTTCCCGTTAGGGGTCGCTGTTCGCATAGATGACTGCGGCCTGTACGTACCGCAGCCGGGGCCTAGCCTGAGCTTCCATCCCTATAAAGAGGTAGCAGGCTCTGCGGCTGGTAACATGGCGGTGCGCGGCTAGTAGGTGAGTGTGAACGAGGGAGTAAAGCCGTACGTGCATGACTGCCGCTGTCCTATCCAATCCGGGGTGATTTATTAGTGACATGTTTCCAGGTAATATGGCTGCGGTGCAGCCACTTACCACAGCAGCTGTAGGTCCCAGTCTTGGCCTTGTGTTGTCTGCGGGCGCGGCTGCAGCAGACAGCAGTGCCAGTGCCGCTGACAGCTCGCACGGTCCGGCCCCTGTCCGACTCCACCTCCACTGGTATGGTAATTAGAATCCTTGCGCGCTTACGGCGCAGCGCCTCCGCCGGCCGGCCCGCCCTCTCAGAGCGTCAGAGAGTGGCCGGAACTTTAAACTACTATATGCCCGAAGTCTGTATGCGTACTAATTGCGTACGCAGTACAGACTTCGACGAATCGGCGGGTATCGGGTTTTCACCATTGAAATCCACGGACGCTGCTTTTTTCTGCCGGACGCTACGGACGGCAGAGAAAAACAACGCTTTTTTGCGGACTGTCCGTAAATTTACGGACGGTTGGCAACCCTGCTCCTAATACTTTCTCTAACTCTAATAGTACGCCATACTGACCCCTAACCCTACTACTGACCACTAACCCTAAAGCTACATTCACATGACCATATTTGTTTTGCGATCCACAATTGCGGATCCCCAAAACACAGATACTGGCCGCGTGCGGACACCCACTGCTGTTTTGACTCACTGTGCGGCACGGTGCAGGAGCAGTGCAATGGGAGGGACTGCCCTCCTAACCGGCAGTCTAGAAGCTCCACCCCTCCGCCGCAGAAAAGCCGAGTGACGTCACTTCCGCTTGCCCCGCCGGCTCCTCATTCTCTTTAGTGTTTGCCGTCTCCGTGCCTCCTTCCCGGTCTCCCGGTACCGACCCCCCTACCCCCCGCTCTGTATGGACTAGAGAGCGTCTCCCAGCGCAGGGCCTGGACACAGCGGGACGGACAGCGAGAAAAGGTGAGGCCTGTGATCACTGTGTTTATTATCCCTGTACAGTGACATCGCTGTGTTTGTTATCCCTGTATAAAAAAGTATAAAACATTTTATTGAAATAAACACTCCCCCAGACCCCTGTTTGACCATTTTATTAAAAAAAAAAAAATGGTCCGACGTAGTCCACCAAATCCGACGTAGTCCTCTGCATTCACGACCCTGAAAAATAGAAAACAAACACACAAACACAGACCACTTACCTCTTCCTGCACTGGGATAATACACACAGCGATGTCACTGTACAGGGATAATAAACACAGTGATGTCACAGTACAGGGATAATAAACACAGTGATGTCACAGTACAGAGATAATAAACACAGTGATGTCACAGTACAGGGATAATAAACACAGTGATGTCACAGTACAGAGATAATAAACACAATGATGTCACAGTACAGGGATAATAAACAGCGATGTCACAGTCCAGTCACAGTCCAGGAATAATAAACACAGTGATGTCACTGTACAGGGATAACAAACAGCACTAACTGTACAGGGATAATAAACACAGCGATGTCACTGTACAGGGATAATAAACACAGCGATGTCACAGTCCAGGGATAACAAACACAGTGATGTCACAGTACAGAAATAATAAACACAGTGATGTCACCGTACAGGGATAATAAACACAGTGATGTCAAAGTCCAGGGATAATACACACAGTGATGTCACTGTACAGGGATAATAAACCTCAGATCAACACATTGTGCCCCCATCAGACCTCAGATCAGTATCTTGTGCCCCCATCAGACCTCAGATCAGCGTCTTATGCCCCATCAGACCTCAGATCAACACAATTTTCCCCCATCAGAGCTCAGGTCAGCATCTTGTGCCCCCATCAGACCTCAGATCAGCGTCTTGTGCCCCCATCAGACCTCAGATCAAAACAATGTGCCTCAACACTCTGCACTTACAAGCATGTAACTGAATTTAATGGCAACTGTGTTTCCCTATTGAAAATGTTTATCAGTGTGTGAATAATAATAATATAACATGTAGCGTAAAAACATTAGCCTAGGGTAGGATCCTGCCTAAAGAGTCTACCTTGTCGCGGTGGCAGGCTTACTAATCGTTTGGGCAAAAAAAGCAGTTGTTATATGCCGTAAAAAATAAAGATGTAATGTGCTATGTGGAGGCTGCTGCATATTAAGCAAATCTGTAAAGTTTACCCGAAAGGGGGGGGCCCGCAAAATTTGCCTGTAGGGGGCCCCGAAATTCCTGATGGCAGCCCTGCGTTAACTGCCCAGTCATAGCTATCATCCAGCCATGTCTCAGTTAGTCCTCCTCACACATCACTAATTCCAGTTCACCAATTTTATTAGTTAGGCTTCTGGCATTAGTGTACATACACTTAAGAGGTTGATGTATATTTAATTTTTTTTACCCCCCTTTTTAAATTACTATTACCTGTGAAGTGAATATCCAGGGTTTTTGGGTTATTGCTATATTTTACAGCGCTGTAAAGAGAGGCTTCTACGAGATTAGGAAGGAACTCTACACGTACAGGCTTCATCCACATCGCTTTTCTGACTTTATGATAATAATAATCTTTATTTATATAGTGCCACCATATTCTGCAGAGCTTTATAATTCAGAGGGCATATGTACAAATCAAAATATACTGTATAAGAGCTCATGCACACAAATGTATTGCTGACCGTAAGCGGTGGGTCTGCAACCTATGGGCACTGGCTCTGTGCTGCGGATGTAGACCCATTGACTTGAATAGGTCAGCGATCCACAAGATACGACCGAAGTGAAGCCACAGAAGCACTACTAAGCGCTTCTGTGGACTTCCAAGTCCGTACCGCAAAAAGACATGTTCTATGGGTGGCCGTATCTGGCAGCCAAACATATGGTCTGCACCGCAATACGGAGTGCATAGGGCCGATACTAGTGCATTGTGGACCGCTACTTGCAGTCCACATCACAGGCACTGAGCCAGTATGGTCGTGTACATGAGCCCTAAAGCTAATATACAATTAAAACACTAGGAGTCAGGGTCCTGCTAGCAATAGCTTACAATCTATGATTGTATATGATACTGTATAATCTAATATATAAAGCTGAGTGTATGCGTGTATGTCTGCCAAAGGAATCCGCACTGTCACATTTACATCAGGTATCCAGGAAGGTTTTAGACTGGGTCTTAGCTCTCTAGGACGTACAGTTCCTGAGACATTCCCAAAAAATGAATTAGCCAATCGAAGCCTGCGAGTCTTTCTCCTCATATTCCAACTGCCATACACACAGTCACATGTCCCTTATCAGCTAATAGAAGCTCGCAGGCCCTTAGTCTCCACATACACACAGTTTTACACTAGGTTTCCAATACAACCCAGCCATTTTTCTTCACTGCTGTAGGTCAGTTTTAAAGGGGCAGGGCGCTGTGGATGACACTGTTAAGGGAGTGGAGTGCTGTGGAGGTCACAGTTAAAGGGGGCAGGTAGGGTGGCCATTCAGGCTACCCTCAAAAGACGCACTTAAAAACCCTGGCTCCAGGCCCCGCTAAGCCACACCCTGACTGGTTAGGCCATGCCCCTTCTTACTCCACAGTCGACAGGGATTCAAAAAGTGAAGGTAAAAATCAACTTCTGTCAGCTGCAGGGGTGGGAGGGAGGTTGACTTTCTCCCTGCAGCTCACACTCAGACAGCAATGTGGGCAAATACTGTGCGGTGGCATGAAGGGGAAAAACTAGCATGTGGGGGCATTAAGGATTAATGGGATTAGGTGTATAGTTATGTTTTGGGCGGAGTTAGAGGCGTGGGCTAGTGCAGAAAATTTGCTGCGTTTGTGTGCCCCACAATCTGTCCCTCTTTCATCATTTACAAAGTTGGGAAGTATGCTGCACTATTCCATACAGAGGAATCCAGCAAAAAAAAAAAAAAGCAAAAAAATATTTCTATACCATGGCAGTCTATGTATGACGGATGCTACTGTATACCTACACAGTGGCATTGGTCAGAGGTACACAATGAAGGTTTCCATCATGAAATCCTCTGAACAGAAACCTCAGGCAGATACTGGAACCTCTAAAACTGCAGTATGAAAGCAACCAATTTGCTGGTCATCCAAGACCTGCAATATATGTATATATCTAAACACTATGCTACATAGATTATACCTACACACATACATTTCTATGGTACTCTGCAGGCTTCTGGCTGGATAAACCTTTAATGAACTTAATATAGGCAAGGAATGTGTCTGAAGATGATGGAAAGTAACCATACCTGCTTTACAAGGCTGGCCATTTACATTAGATAGCTGTCAGCTATCTCTCCGCACCCCCTCATACATGTGCACAACTGGCCCGGCTAAACTTGCTTGTTTTCTGAGAAGAAGGAGAAAGACGCAGCCAGACTCCTCTCAAGAACAAAGGGATTAGGCATGCTGAAATCAAACTGTTCAATCCATCTCTGCCCCAACATCCGCCGTCAGGGAAAAGTTGGAAGGGAGGTTTGGCCAGCATTCATCTTGTATGGCCAGTTAAACCGCCATCGGCTCAGAAAATCAGACTAGCATGGATGATGGATCCTAATCGGGTTCCTGGGAATAATTTAATTTAAGACGCCTAGCTTGCATTACTTACTGAAAGATTCCCTGCCGCTCCGGTCCTGCACACTGACTCCCTTTCGTCCATCTTCCAGTTCCCGGCTCCAACATGTGGGACCGGAGGGATGAGGAGCAGGTAAGTATGAATCTTTCAGTAGGTGATGCAGGCTAGGGGATTTCAGTTAACTATTTCCAGAAAATCCCTTAAATCCAGTGTACTTCCCTGTAAGGGTACATTCTCACGGCACTGAAATGCTGCTACTAATTTGTGTGCTTAATTTATAGTACCAGTCAAGTGGCTGAGATCAGTGGCGTCAGGGGTGGATTAAGGATCCCATGGGCCCTGGGCAGTTTATAATGCATGGGCCCCTGCCCCGCCCCCCACACGCTCCACCCCTGCCCCCACACGCTCCACCCCTGCCCTGCCCCCACATGCTCCACCCCTGCCCCGCCCCCACACGCATTTTGCCTCCTTAAAAAAAAATGGTAAAAACACAGCATAAGGCCTTGCTGGGTAACCTATTTAACCTATGCTTCATCAATAACTAATATAGCCTGAAGGCTATCTTTACATACAAGCAGTATAGGGTTAAAATGGTTACCCAGCAAGGCCTTATGCTGTGTTTTTACCATATTGAGGCAGCAAAAGGCCTTGGTGAGTAACCTTTTTAACCCTATGCTGCTTGTATCTAAAGATAGCCCTTAGGCTAATTCGTTATTGATGCAGCATAGGGTTAAATAGGTTACCCAGCAAGGCCTTATGCTGCCTCAATATGGTAAAAACACAGCATAAGGCCTTGCTGGAAACATATAACCATATGCTGCTTAAATAATGCATGCAGAACTTTTCTGTCCGGTCCTTTTAACAGAATCTGTGACCCAAACGCAAATGTGAATGGATAGTATTAGACGTATAGCATCAGATGTCTGTTTAACACACACACAGCATAGTGTGCGGATTATACTGTATATTATACAGCATGGTGTAGGGATTATACTGTATATTATACAGCATGGTGTACGGATTATACTGTATATTATACAGCATGGTGTATGGATTATACTGTATACTATACAGCAGGGTGTATGGATTATACTGTATATTATACAGCATGGTGTAGGGAATATACTGTATAATATACAGCATGGTGTACGGATTATACTGTATATTATACAGCATGGTGTACGGATTATACTGTATATTATACAGCATGGTGTACGGATTATACAGCATAGTGTGCGAATTATACTGTATACTATACAGCATGGTGTACGGATTATATTGTATATTATACAGCATGGTGTGTGGATTATACTGTATATTATACAGCATGGTGCAGGGATTATACTGTATATTATACAGCATGGTGTATGGATTATACTGTATATTATACAGCATGGTGTACGGATACTTATATTATACAGCATGGTGTACGGATTATACTGTATATTATACAGCATGGTGTAGGGATTATACTGTATATTATACAGCATGGTGTAGGGATTATACTGTATATTATACAGCATGGTGTAGGGATTATACTGTATACTATACAGCATGGTGTGTATGGATTATACTGTATATTATACAGCATGGTGTAGGGATTATACTGTATATTATACAGCATGGTGTATAGGGATTATACTGTATTATACTATATACAGCATGGTGTACGGATTATACTGTATATTATACAGCATGGTGTACGGATTATACTGTATATTATACAGCATGGTGTACAGGATTATACTGTATATTATACAGCATGGTGTATGGATTATTACTGTATATTATACAGCATGGTGTACGGATTATACTGTATATTATACAGCATGGTGTACGGATTATACTGTATACTATACAGCATGGTGTAGTGGATTATACTGTATATTATACAGCATGGTGTACGGATTATACTGTATATTATACAGCATGGTGTACGGATTATACTGTATACTATACAGCATGGTGTACGGATTATACTGTATACTATACAGCATGGGTGTACGGATTATACTGTATATTATACAGCATGGTGTACGGATTATACTGTATATTATACAGCATGGTGTACGGATTATACTGTATATTATACAGCATGGTGTACGGATTATACTGTATATTATACAGCATGGTGTACATTATACTGTATATTATACAGCATGGTGTACGGATTATACTGTATATTATACAGCATGGTGTATGGATTATACTGTATACTATACAGCATGGTGTAGGGATTATACTGTATATTATACAGCATGGTGTAGGATTATATACTGTATTATTATACAGCATGGTGTAGGGATTATACTGTATATTATACAGCATGGTGTATGGATTATACTGTATATTATACAGCATGGTGTACGGATTATACTGTATACTATACAGCATGGTGTACGGATTATACTGTATATTATACAGCATGGTGTACGGATTATACTGTATACTTATACAGCATGGTGTACGGATTATACTGTATATATACAGCATGGTGGGGATTATACTGTATATTATACAGCATGGTGTACGGATTATACTGTATATTATACAGCATGGTGTACGGATTATACTGTATATTATACAGCATGGTGTACGGATTATACTGTATATTATACAGCATGGTGTATGGATTATACTGTATACTATACAGCATGGTGTACGGATTATACTGTATATTATACAGCATGGTGTGTGGATTATACTGTATATTATACAGCATGGTGTACGGATTATACTGTATATTATACAGCATGGTGTACGGATTATACTGTATACTATACAGCATGGTGTACGGATTATACTGTATACTTATACAGCATGGTGTACGGATTATACTGTATATATACAGCATGGTGTACGGATTATACTTTATATTATACAGCATGGTGTACGGATTATACAGCATAGTGTGAATCTGTGACCCAAACGCAAATGTGAATGGATAGTATTAGACGTATAGCATCAGATGTCTGTTTAACACACACACAGCATAGTGTACGGATTATACTGTATATTATACAGCATGGTGTAGGGATTATACTGTATATTATACAGCATGGTGTAGGGATTATACTGTATATTATACAGCATGGTGTACGGATTATACTGTATATTATACAGCATGGTGTACGGATTATACTGTATATTATACAGCATGGTGTACGGATTATACTGTATATTATACAGCATGGTGTACGGATTATACTGTATATTATACAGCATGGTGTACGGATTATACTGTATATTATACAGCATGGTGTATGGATTATACTGTATACTATACAGCATGGTGTACGGATTATACTGTATATTATACAGCATGGTGTACGGATTATACTGTATATTATACAGCATGGTGTACGGATTATACTGTATATTATACAGCATGGTGTATGGATTATACTGTATATTATACAGCATGGTGTACGGATTATACTGTATACTATACAGCATGGTGTACGGATTATACTGTATATTATACAGCATGGTGTACGGATTATACTGTATATTATACAGCATGGTGTACGGATTATACTGTATACTATACAGCATGGTGTAGGGATTATACTGTATATTATTACAGCATGGTGTACGGATTATACTGTATATATACAGCATGGTGTACGGATTATACTGTTATATTATACAGCATGGTGTACGGATTATACTGTATATTATACAGCATGGTGTATGGATTATACTGTATACTATACAGCATGGTGTACGGATTATACTGTATACTATATAGCATGGTGTGTGGATTATACTGTATATTATACAGCATGGTGTACGGATTATACTGTATATGTATACAGCATGGTGTACGGATTATACTGTATACTATACAGCATGGTGTACGGATTATACTGTATACTATACAGCATGGTGTACGGATTATTACTGTATACTATACAGCATGGTGTACGGATTATACTGTATATTATACAGCATGGTGTACGGATTATACAGCATGTATATGTGATATTATTACATAGCATGATGTCTGTTTAACACACACACAGCATGTGTACGGATTATACTGTATATTATACAGCATGGTGTACGGATTATACTGTATATTATACAGCATGGTGTACGGATTATACTGTATATTATACAGCATGGTGTATGGATTATACTGTATACTATTACAGCATGGTGTACGGATTTATACTGTATATTATACAGCATGGGTGTACGGATTATACTGTATATATACAGCATGGTGTACGGATTATACTGTATATATACAGCATGGTGTACGGATTATACTGTATATTATACAGCATTGGTGTACGGATTATACAGCATGTGTACGATTATACTGTATACTATACAGCATGGTGTACGGATTATACTGTATATTATACAGCATGGTGTAGTGGGATTATACTGTATATTATACAGCATGGTGTACGGATTATACTGTATATTATACAGCATGGTGTACGGGATTATACTGTATATTATACAGCATGGTGTACGGATTATACTGTATATTATACAGCATGGTGTACGGATTATACTGTATATTATACAGCATGGTGTATGGATTATACTGTATACTATACAGCATGGTGTACGGATTATACTGTATACTATACAGCATGGTGTGTGGATTATACTGTATATTATACAGCATGGTGTACGGATTATACTGTATATTATACAGCATGGTGTACGGATTTATACTGTATTACTATACAGCATGGTGTACGGATTATACTGTATTACTATACAGCATGGTGTACGGATTATACTGTATACTATA
>ONZH01011492.1:0-23915 GCA_900303285.1 Rhinella marina
ACAGGTCTCACCTCTTGGGCCTCCACATAATTTTTAACACGGTCTCACCTCTTGGGCCTGCCACAAAATGTTTAAGAGGTCTCACCTCTTGGGCCTCCACATAATTTTTAACGGGTCTCACCTCTTGGGCCTCCACAAAATGTTTAACAGGTCTCACCTCTTGGGCCTCCACAAAATGTTTAACAGGTCTCACCTCTTGGGCCTCCACAAAATGTTTAACAGGTCTCACCTCTTGGGCCTCCACAAAATGTTTAACAGGTCTCACCACTTGGGCCTCCACATAATTTTTAACAGGTCTCACCTTTTGGGCCTCCACAAAATGGTTTAAGAGGTTAACAGTGGAAAGCAGCCAAAAGTGAAGTGCCATCTGTATGAAGTGCCATTTCCTCCTCCACCTCCGCCTCCTCCTCCTCCTTAACCGCCGTAGAATTGCTCCGTAAATAAGAAAAATGTATATATTTATGGCTCACCTCTTGGGCCTCCACATAATTTTTAACAGGTCTCACCTCTGGGCCTCCACAAAATGTTTAATGAGGTCTCACCTCTTGGGCCTCCACATAATGTTTAACAGGTCTCACCTCTTGGGCCTCCACAAAATGTTTAACAGGTCTCACCTCTTGGGCCTCCACAAAATGTTTAAACAGGTCTCACCTCTTGGGCCTCCACAAAATGTTTAACAGGTCTCACCTCTTGGGCCTCCACATTATTTTTAACAGGTCTCAACTTTTGGGCCTCCACAAAAGGTTTAAGAGGTTAACAGTTGGAAAGCAGCCAAAAGTGAAGTGCCATCTGTATGAAGTGCCATTTCCTCCTCACCTCCTCCTCCTCCTCCTTAACCGCCGTAGAATTGCTCCGTAAATAAGAAAAATGTATATATTTATGGCTCACCTCTTGGGCCTCCACATAATTTTAACAGGTCTCACCTCTTGGGCCTCCACAAAAGGTTTAAGAGGTTAACAGTGGAAAGCAGCCAAAAGTGAAGTGCCATCTGTATGAAGTGCCATTTCCTCCTCCACCTCCTCCTCCTCCTCCTTAACCGCCGTAGAATTGCTCCGTAAATAAGAAAAATGTATATATTTATTGCTCACCTCTTGGGCCTCCACATAACTTTTTAACAGGTCTCACCTCTTGGGCCTCCACAAAAGGTTTAACAGGTCTCACCTCTTGGGCCTCCACATAATTTTTAACAGGTCTCACCTCTTGGGCCTCCACATAATTTTTAACACGTCTCTCCTCTTGGGCCTCCACATAATTTTTAATACGTCTCACCTCTTGGGCCTCCACATAATTTTTAAGAGGTCTCACCTCTTGGGCCTACACAAAATGTTTAAGAGGTGTCACCTCTTGGGCCTCCACATAATTTTTAACAGGTCTCACCTCTTGGGCCTCCACATAATTTTTAAGAGGTCTCACCTCTTGGGCCTCCACATAATTTTTAAGAGGTCTCACCTCTTGGGCCTGTACAAAATGTTTAAGAGGTCTCACCTCTTGGGCCTCCACAAAATGTTTAAGCGGTCTCACCTCTTGGGCCTCCACATAATTTTTAAGAGGTCTCACCTCTTGGGCCTCCACATAATTTTTAAGAGGTCTCACCTCTTGGGGCTCTACAAAATGTTTAAGAGGTCTCACCTCTTTAGCCTCCACACAGTTTTTAAGACGTCTCACCTCTTGGGCCTCCACAAAATTTTCCATGAGCCTCTGGCCAGCCACGGCCTCTTCCTGCCTTTGCGGTCCTATGCATCCCTCAACATCCCCACTGCTTTACCTGCTAGACATGACACTGGGCCAGGTCGGGTCACTGACATCTCAAGCGCCAACAATTTGGGCATTTTAAGGCTTCTGCATGTGTTTTTGAGTTGTTTTTACATTTTAAGAAGACATGTCTGACCACATCTCACACACACACACAATGACAATTAGGGGTGGGGTCTATTTGCTTTCCCCCTTGCCTATGCCATCTGTGGTTGTCATAGGCAACGTGATTTTAAGGGGTGCAGAATTTCATCTTCTTTTTTGTCTAGTTTGGCTTGGGGTCCATGGCAATGTTGAGGAAAGAAGGTTTCCTTGTATGGTCTCACTTTACAGAGAGGTTATATTGTGTTTGGAGTGTATTGTTGAGAGGCTGTGATAGTGGCGTAATAGTGCGACTTGGGCGCGTTATATGCACCCAGACATGCTTCCCCTGCTGTCCTAGTTGCATTCCAGCAGTGTTGGCATCCTTTTCTGAGGTTCCAGGGTGGACTTGGTGACCTCCAAGTGGTCGAATTGAGATTTCCAAGTGGCGAGCATTTTTTCCCCATAGACTTTAATGGGATTCGATATCTGGTCGAATAGTCGAATTTCGCGGTCTATTCGAATCGAATTTCGAAATTTCGAATATTTCACTACTCGCTCATCTCTAATTAATAACAAAATCAGTTGACTGATATATGATAATATTATATTTAATTCATCCAATATTTACAAATAAAACAGAGTACTACTTTATACTGTATTCATTGTCTTTTGAACAGTTACATTATTTTCAAATATACTTTCTGTATTAATTCTTTATATTTTTAAAACATCTACTTGCAGTCAACAGGAACCTTCCTTGTCTGGCTAACAAGATACAGCCAGAGGAGTAACCATGTAACTGCAGAGTTTATGGTCACATGTCTGCAAGGTACCTGATAGGCCCAATGGTCCCTCAACCATATAAAGCATCTAGAAATAAAGAATAACTGTTGGAGGGCCCTGGTACTGGTTTTGTATCAAAGCCTAAAAGCTTCAGGTTACACCTGTGTATAACTCTATTAAAGGGGTTTTCCAATACTTTTTCTTTTTTTTTTTTTTTAAAGATGACCTATCCCCGGGACCCCTGTAAATCAGTTGTTTGAGAAGGCACCAGTTCTCTCAGTAGTAGTAGCCTTCTCTCAGTTCACCAAGCCCATTGCTATATATTGTGCAGCATCTATACTTGGTATCGCAGCTCCGCCCTATTCTCTTCAATGGGGGCTGAGCTGTACATTGGTCATGTGACTAATGAATGTGATGTCACATGGCCTACAAAAAACAGCGCTACATCTGTCTATTACATAGATGAAAACATCCGGCGTTGAGGGGAGCCAATAGCAGGTCGCAACGGGAACTAGCCTCCTTAGCGTCACCTGCGGTGCTCGGGAGGCTCCCTTCACAGCCTTCTTTTGGCTGTGAGGGATCCGGGCATATGGGGAGATATTATAGATCTTGGGTCATAGAACAGTATATCAGTGCTGGAATGTACTGATACCTTGCATTATAGGAACCTACCCTTCATGTACATAACCCGGACAGCACACTACAGCTGCACAATGAAAGCTCCTCTTGAATGATCACAAGGAGAGACCATAGAAAAATATAGAATAAAAGTAGGTAAAGCACATTTATTATCCTGGGTGAAACTCTTAAAAAAAAAAGAAGACAAATTATACCATAGTAATAACTGTATAATCCCACATAATCGGTGAAACCAATTTCACAGCACAAACCTTTCCACAGAGCTCACTCAAGCTTTCGAGAGAAAGAGGATGAGAATGATGTCTTTTTATAATATTTAATTATTAGACTCTTAAATGAAAGTTTGGTTATTTGGTATGCATTCAGTGTTAAACATACAACATGGCATGCATAAATTAAAATAATCATTATTTAACTAGTGTTCATCATGAATCATCAAGTCATTGCATTATTTAATTTATGGAAGTCTTAGCAGATGTATTATACATTTCTGACATTTCGATGCGAAGCACCATTTTTCCAGATGAGAATTTGTATATCTCCTGATAATTAGCAGCTCAAATAAAAGTAAAGTTTCTGAAGCAAAGAAAGATACTAAAATTCCACTGGGGTTCATGTTGTTTTATATCTGTTGATCTTTTGAAAGCGTCTGCTGTCACATTACTGTTCTGGCTTTCAAATTATCCTTCAAGACTCACTTGGAAGTCATTAATTTTTCTTGACTTGACTATATATTTCTAGGAAACCTTTGACTCTGCAAATTTCCAATTTCGTATTTCTTTCAAGCAGAGGCAGCTTGCTTTTCTGCCTATTTCTGTGTGCTAGACATCATTTGCAGTGTCTGCAAGGCAGCCCAAGCCTGTTATAAATGCTTGCACTTTCAATAAGTTAGATCCAAGCCTCTGCTTGAAATGTAAAATAAGTTGTCTTATTGACCCCAGAGGGATGATTTCAAGTCAGAAGTAACTCATATTTTTCCTTAAAGGGTTTTCCAAGCCATACCATGTTTTTGGGATATGTAATGAACCAGACTATAGCATACACTGAAGTCCTGCCACATACCACCTCCAATTGTCTATGGTATTATATGGGTTGATACCACTTCTTCTAGTGATCTAGGGTGGAAGCAGAGGTTCACATTTTATTTCCATGTGGTCTATGATAAAATTACTGGTTATCACTTGGTGGTCTAGGATACATGAGGGTTGTATACAGTCATGGCCAAAAGTTTTGAGAATGATACAAATATTAATTTTTACAAAGTCTACTGCTTCAGTTTTTAAAATGGCAATTTGCATATACTCCAGAATGTTATAAAGAGTGATCAGCTTAACAGCAATTACTTGCAAAGTCAATATTTGCCTAGAAAATGAACTTTATCCCCCAAAACACATTTCAACATCATTGCAGCCCTGCCTTAAAAGGACCAGCTAACATCGTTTCAGTGATTGCTCCATTAACACAGGTGTGGGTGTTGATGAGGACAGGGCTGGAGATCAATCTGTCATGATTAAGTAAGAATGACACCACTGGACACTTTAAAAGGAGGCTGGTGCTTGGCATCATTGTTTATCTTCTGTTAACCATGGTTATCTCTAAAGAAACACATGCAGTCATCATTGCACTGCACAAAAATGGCCTAACAGGGAAGAGTATCGCAGCTAGAAAGATTTCACCTCAGTCAACAATCTATCGCATCATCAAGAACTTCAAGGAGAGAGGTTCCATTGTTGCCAAAAAGGCTCCAGGGCGCCCAAGAAAGACCAGCAAGTGCCAGGACCCTCTCTTAAAAGTGTTTCAGCTGCGGGATTGGGCTACCAGCAGTGCAGAGCTTGCTCAGGAATGGCAGCAGGCAGGTGTGAGTGCATCTGCACACACTGTGAGGCGGAGACTCTTGGAGCAAGGCCTGGTCTCAAGGAGGGCAGCAAAGAAGCCACTTCTCTCCAGAAAAAACACCAGGGACAGACTGATATTCTGCAAAAGGTACAGGGAGTGGACTGCTGAGGACTGGGGTAAAGTCATTTTCTCTGATGAATCCCCTTTCCGATTGTTTGGGACATCTGGAAAACAGCTTATTCGGAGAAGACGAGGTGAGCGCTACTACCAGTCTTGTCTCGTGCCAACTGTAAAGCATCCTGAAACCATTCATGTGTGGGGTTGCTTCTCAGCCAAGGGAATCGGCTCTCTCACAGTCTTGCCTAAAAACATAGCCATGAATAAAGAATGGTACCAGAATGTCCTCCGAGAGCAACTTCTCCCAACTGTCCAAGAGCAGTTTGGCGATCAACAATGCCTTTTCCAGCATGATGGAGCACCTTGCCATAAAGCAAAGGTGATAACTAAATGGCTCAGGGAACAAAACATAGAGATTTTGGGTCCATGGCCTGGAAACTCCCCAGATCTTAATCCCATTGAGAACTTGTGGTCAATCATCAAGAGACGGGTGGACAAACAAAAACCAACAAATTCTGACAAAATGCAAGCATTGATTGTGCAAGAATGGACTGCTATCAGTCAGGATTTGGTCCAGAAGTCGATTGAGAGCATACCAGGGAGAATTGCAGAGGTCCTGAAGAAGAAGGGTCAACACTGCAAATATTGACTTGTTGCATTAACTCATTCTAACTGTCAATATAAGCTTTTGTTACTCATAATATGATTGCAATTATATTTCTGTATGTGATAAAAACATCTGACAAACACACATAAAAACCAGAGGGCAGCAGATCATGTGAAAATATAATATTTGTGTCATTCTCAAAACTTTTGGCCACGACTGTACATTTTATTTTATGGTGGACTTGGGTCAAACATGGTTAGTATATGAGATCCAGGATATATGAGGTTGTTACTACTCTTTTTTTTATGGATTTTTTGTAGTTTAGAGTAATATACGTTGTTAATACATTGTCTGGTATCTTCCCCCAGTTTCCGGTAATTTCTTCTACTGTATCCTGGCTGCAGGAGCGGTTTGGCCATAGAACGTACAGGGAAATTTCCTGATGGGCCAGTGCCCAGGGGACCTCCTAGACCCTCCTCCCGGCCAGCCAATGGCAGTTTTTGGGGATGTATTTTGTACTGCTGGTATTTTGTTATGGACTGTGGTATTTGGCTCTGTTGGAGTGGTATAATGTGCTTCAATACAGCCCCGCCTTCCATCAATTTGGAACCAACTACAAAACAGGGCCACTTTTAGTATTCTTTCCAGGGCTTCTTTAAGTTTCCAATCCACCCCTGCCTGGCTGGATGTTCTCTCTGTCAGGAAGCGGAATGTAATATGCACATCAACTTCAGCTTCCTTGGGATTCTGTTTTTTATGGTCCCATCGACATGCCTAGTACTTTTAAAGTACAGACCTCAACGATCTTAGCCTTCACTGGAACATCATGGGTGAGTGTACTTCCTAATAAATATTTTTCTTATGACTCAGACTAAAGCTAGTTTCACACCTCCAGTGTGAATTCTGTTGGGCTGTTCCGGCAGACAATGTCGGGAATCGTCGGGACACAAGCCGCAGCTTTGCCGATCCTCGGCATTGTTTGTTGGAATGCGGACAGATCTCATTATAATTAATGGACCCAGCATGCATTCCGTCGGCACCCGGCAGAGCTGGATCTGGTGAATTCCAACAGGCTGTTCTCTGCCTTGGGCTTCATACACATGATCAGAGGTCACAATAACACCTGTACAAGTGTCATGGTCTTTTTCTAGTTCGGAGTGCTGTATTAGCAGTCTGCCAGGTCTGGCACAAAGGAGGCCCTGCCTTTCTCCCAAAATGATCCGCCCTTCACTGACATCTCCCTCAACAAAAGCAGCTCCATACTAAACAGCACATCGTGGGTAGTCTTGAGTGAATCGAGCTTCGGATTGTAGATCCAAAGTCGATTAATTCAAAAACTTAGATTTTAATGCTTAATCACTCGAACTTGCACGAGACTTTGGTGAATTACCTCGGTATTCCTATCTGCATCTTGAAAACAATTTTAAAATAGGAATCTGAAGACGGGTTTGGTACTGGCTAATACCTCTGTCAGGACCGGCAGTCATTGCACCCGTTCTGCTGGTCTTGCCCCTGACTCTGGTGGCGAGGTGGTTGCCCGGGGTCAGGCTTCGTCCGCTATTTCGGCAGGCTCCTCCTCCAGCCGGCGGTCTCTGGCTGTGGATGCGCGTCCCAGGCAGGGGACGCACGCGACGGTCATAGGGGCCAGGGACGTGGCTGGTGTGCACTCTCGCTCGCGGCCTGTTACTGGTCGCCGGAAAACGCAAGCAATATAGTGTTTGTTTATTTTCTGTTTATTTAGTATCTCAGGAGTTAAGTTTTGGTTCTTGCTTTCTCCTCCCAGTCAGCTGGTTGGGTGGGGTCTGCTAGGTATTTAAGGCCCTCTGGTTTTTACCTAGCTGCCAGTGTTTGGAGTTCCTTGCTACTACCTGGTTTGCTATTTTTTGCTCTGCAGTTTTGACTCTTGATGTTCTTTGACCCTTGGCGTGTTTTTGACTACTCTCTGCTTGCTGATTTTGTTCCTGACGTACTCTCCTGGTTTTGACGCGGCTACCTGACTACCCATTTGGTTCTTGTTTGTCTGTCTTGTTTGTCTTCCCATCCCCCGCACTTTTGCTAGTGTATTTCCAGTCTTCAGGTTGTCGGCTCAGGGGTTAGCCTGAGCGGGCAATAGGCAGGGAAAGGGGTTGGGATTAAGCTTAGGGATCACTTACCCCTTATCTGTGTATCCCAGCCCTGACAACCTCTCTATGAAACCCAACTCCCAACTTCGGATTCCTAATTTGCCTACACACAACCCATACATTTTAATGCTATATGAAGACAGCATAAAAATCGAAGTTTTTCAACAAACCAACTTTGCATCTATGATCTTAAGTGCGATTTGCTGAAGACTAATTGTGGGTACAGGACCTCTGGTGATTCCACAGTCATGTGATCAGGCACGTGTGTGGTAGGAGTTAAAGGAAATAGACATATCAGACTCTGTGTTGGACTGTGCTTAGTGGAGCATGTGTATGATATAAAGCAGGGCTACGTAAGTGCAACAAGCATATTGTGGAGTGTAATGTGCATATGGTAGTGGTCTCTCTGTGTAATGGGCATGTAGCAGAGCTGTGTGTGTAACAGCCATGTAGCAAAGCTGTATGTGTTTAATGGCCATGTAGCAGACTGTGTGTGCAATGGCCATGTAGTAGTGCTGTGTGTGTAATGGCCATGCAGCAGAGCTTTGTGTGTAATGACCATGTAGCAGGCTGTGTATAATTGCCATGTAGCAGGGCTGTCTATAATGATCATGTAGTAGAGCTACATATCGAGCTTTGTTATTGTTAAGGAGGCTGCTCATTTGGGGCTGCCAGGTCATTTGCTGTACCACTCTAAGATCACTGTGGAGGATGCCTGTGCAGTGGCGCCACCATCCTCAACAATACAGCCAGTGGAGTGGTGGCCTGGTGTGTTAAGCAGCCTCTTGTAAAAGGTGCTCTGGGCAATGTGGGCACTAGTAGATCTATAAGCGCCCTGGGGGGGGGGGGGGGGCTTGACTGGGTCTGAGGTGAATCCACAGCAGGAACTGGGCAGTTATAACCAAATAATTACAGAATAGTCTTGGGAGCACTGTTTATGGCTCTGGTATGGGGGCACTACATACAGAGTCACCATGTGTGACTCTATAATTGGGCAACTGCATATGGAAACACTGTGTATGGCACTGCTGTGTGGGCATTGTGTAAGGCAATGTTATGGTGGTAGTGGTGTTATCTTTAGTGTAAGATGTTGGATAAATTTAAAATTGTCTAATGTTGCCATTTATGCATGGAAAACATTATAGATTAGACTAGTAATGGTTTCCTTGCATAAATAACAGCCTCGTAACGTTATGTGGGAAATGATGAAAATGATGAATAAGACCGACCTGCTGATCCGCCCCCTTCCTCGCCCATGCCACAATCACAATTTTAGACCTGAAGTGAGCAGAAGTCGCAGATAGTGGAACAACTAACCGCTACGTTGCCATCTGCACCTGAAATACGCTTAATTTGGGCGTACTGTATTTCAGATTAGTAAATGACCCCCTATATTTTTCATCTTTTTTGCAGTTTTCTATGGGGCCATTAACACATCTATATTTTTTGCTGATCTGTGTGGCTGTTCACAGTTATAGAACATGCCCTATTCTGGTCCGTATTCTTGTAGACAACAATTGCCCTTTCCATTGATGGAGGAGAGAAAAATACAAATGCACACAAAAGGTATCTGTATTTTGCAGATCCATTGTTTGAGGACGAAAATACAGACACAGCCATGGGCAAACTGACACTTTCTAACATATAAAAAAACTTTATGGGTGGGTTTACTTCACATTTTATGCCTCCATTTCACATATATATTAGAAAAAAAAACGCAGCACACCATGTTCTTGTATCCTGCAGAGTCCAGTAAAATAAAGTACTTTACACTTTCTTTTTACAATTAAATTATATAGTGAACAGATGCCATATATGTTTTTTGTATACGTTAAACAGATGGGAAAAACACAATGTGAACCCAGGTTTGCATCCTGGAAATAAAGCAATGAAGATTTATATTAAATGACAGCAAGCGGTGACCTTGAAAACTGTGAAAAATTGATACTGAAAGTATATTAGAAAATTGTATACATTTTTATTATACAATGAATACGATTTATTTGTTGAAACCAGAATATGCGTTTAACACCTTAAGGACCAGGCCATTTTTAGCAAATCTGACATGTCTCACTTTATGTGGTGATAACTTTAGAACGCTTTTACTTATCCAGGCCATTCTGAGATTGTTTTCTCGTCACATATTGTACTTCATGACAGTGGTAAATTTGAGTCAAAATATTTCATTCTTATTTATAAAAAAAATACCAAATTTACCAAAAATTTAGAAAAATTAGCAAATTTCCAAATGTCAATTTCTCTACTTTTAAAATACATAGTAATGCCTCCAAAAATAGTTATGACTTTACATTCCCCATGTGTCTACTTCAGGTTTGGATCACTTTGAAAATTACATTTTATTTTTTTTGGGACGTTAGAAGGCTTAGAAATTTAGAAGCAAATCTTGAAATTTTTCACAAAATTTCCAAAACCCACTTTTTAAGGACCAGTTCAGGTTTGAAGTCACTTTGTGAGGCTTCCATCATAGAAACCACCCAAAAATGACCCCATTTTAGACACTACACCCCTCAAGGTATTCAAAACTGATTTTACAAACGTTATTAACCCTTTAGGTGTTCCACAAGAATTAAAGGAAAATGTAGGCAAAATTTCCGAATTTCACTTTTTTGGCAGATTTTCCATATGAATCATTTTATTCTGAGAATAAAGCAAGGGTTAACTGCCAAACAAAACTCAGTAATTATTACCCTGATTCTGTAGTTTACAGAAATGCCCCATTTGTCATCGTAAATTGCTGTACAGGCACACGGCAGGGCGCAGAAGGAAAGGAACGCCAGGGCAGATTTCACTGGAAAAAGTTTAAGTTGCCATGTCACATTTGATGCACCCCTAGAGTAGGAAACTCCAAAAAACTGACCCCATTTTGGAAACTACAGGATAAGTTGGCAGTTTTGTTAGTGCTATTTTAGGGTACATATGATTTTTGGTAGCTCTATATTACACTTTTTGTGAGGCAAGGTAACAAAACTAGCAGTTTTGGCATTGTTTTTATTTTTTGTTATTTACAACATTCATCTGACAGGTTAGATCGTGTGATATTTTTATAGAGCAGGTCGTTACGGACGCGGCAATATCTAATATGTATACTTTTTTTTATTTATTTAAGTTTTACACAATATTTTTGAAGCACAAAAAAAAATCACATTTTAGTGTCTCCATAGTCAGAGAGCGGTATTTTTTTAATTTTTTGGGCGATTGTCTCATGTAGGGGCTCATTTTTTGCGAGATGAGATGACGATAAGAATGGTACTATTTTTGGGGGCATACGCTTTTTTGATCGCTTGGTATTACATTTTTTGTGATGAAATGTGACAAAAAATGCCTTTTTTTAGACAGTTTTTATTTTTTATTTTTTACAGTGTTCACCTGAGGGGAGAGATCATGCTATATTTTTGTAGAGCAGGTTTCTACGGACGTGGTGATACCTAACATGTATACTTATTTTTATTTTTTTAAGTTGTACACAATAATATCATTTTTGAAACAAAAAAATCATGTTTTAGGGTCTCCATAGTCAGAGAGCTGTAGTTTTTTTATTTTTTGGGCAATTATCTCAGGTAGGGGCTCATTTTTTGCGGGATGAGATGTCGATTAGATTGGTACTATTTTTGGGGGCATACGCTTTTTTGATCGCTTGGTATTACATTTTTTGTGATGAAATGTGACAAAAAATGGCTTTTTTTAGACAGTTTTTATTTTTTATTTTTTATTTTTTACGGTGTTCACCGGCCGGGCTGGATCATGTGATATTTTAATAAAGCAGATTTTTACGGATGTGGCGATACCTAATATATATATATATATATATATATATATATATATATATATATATATATTTTCCCCTACTTTTATGTGTTTCTTTATGGGGAATGGGCTTTTTTTATTGAAACTTTATTATTTATTTTATTTTTTTTAAACACTTTTATTTAACTTTTTTTTAACATTTCACTTATGTCCCAGTACGGGACTTTAACATTTCAGGGTCTGATCCCTGATTGAATGCAGCACAATACATCTGTATTGTGCTGCATTCAACTGTCAGCGTCTCACACTGTGAGACGCTGACCGTTGCCTAGGAGACCCAGCGCTGTGGCTGGGTCTCCTGGGCTTCCGTAGATGCGAGTCCCGATGCCTCTGGGAAAGGCATCGGGGCTTCCATCTTAGCCATCGGGCCCCCCACCACCACCTCACGGGGACCCGATGGCTTTAAAAGCTGCCGCAATTTCCTTGTATGCCGCGGTCAGCGTGACCGCGGCATACAAGGGGTTAATCCGCCAGCATCGGTGTAATCACCGGTGCTGGCGGATACAGCAGAGGCCCGGCTGTTAGTATCAGCCGGGCCCCTGCTGCAGATTGTGGCAGCGGGGCAGCAGCAACACCTTAACCCTAGGACGAGAATGCTCGTCCTAGGGCGTTAAGTAACGCCATATTAGGACGAGCATTCTCGTCCTAGGTCGGCAAGGTGTTAAAGGATACATGTCACATAATAGTAAATCCTGTTCAATCGATGGGTAGTATGTTATACAGTAGGAGGAGACTGGGCAGATTGATGTATAGTTTTTTTGGGGAAAATATTCAGTATAACATATTTTACTCCTCAAATCAATTTTTCTACCCTTAGGAGTCCAGTGAGCAGTCTTGTTAGATATTGACAGTCGTTCCACTATAGGTGTGCATACAGAGAGACAGCAGCTATGTCTGAAATGGCAGCCTGAAACTACCTCAAAACGCATAAGCTATCTCAAAAGGCATAAGCCCCCTGATCTGATCATCTTTGAAAATCTGTGGATAGACCTGAAAATGGCAGTGCATGAAAGACTGACATGAATCTCAAAGAACTGGAACACTTTTGCAAAGAAGAATGGATGAAAATATCTCAAACAAGAATTGAAAGACTACTGGCTGGCTACAAAGAGTGTTTTCAGGCTGTGATACATGCCAAAGGGGGTGCTACTAGCAGGGTGCCCAAATGTTGGCTTGGGGCCCTTTTCCTATTTTGTTATTTTGAAAATGTAAAAGATAAAAATAAAAAGATAGTTTTTGATTAAAATACAAAGCGAGACAGATAAAATAACTTCCTGTCCTAAATGTACACTGGGAAATACAAATTTGTATCATGGCTTATGGATGTGCCCAAAATCCCAAATATTTTGGGAAACCATAAGGCAACATATAAAACATAATATGAAAATTACGGTGGATCATGATCCGCGCTTGGTGATATTTCACATTATGCCTGGAAGAGGAACATTGCCAAAGGTGTTACATATGTTGTTATTGGCAGTCAAGAGATGTTTGTTAGAAAACTGGCTGAAACCAAATTGCCCGACAATAACCGAAGTAGTTCAGCTGGTAAAACATTGCCATTTGGAATTGGTAGAGGTCGAACAGGAAAAAAACTAAGTCCACACAGTTTTTCAATAAGTGGCAAGATTTTATTGAAGCTTTCTTGTCAGATGATGAAATACAGGCGATTATGACACGGTTCTGCGACACCATAAAGGGATCTAAAGGGTATCATAAAGGGATTCTCTCGGGGTCTCTGGGGAGATTGAATATTAGCAAATAGCAAGGTGAAAATTGACTGTTACCCAGTTAAGAGACAAGGCTACCATGTAAAAACATAAAACGAGACAACACTAAGCATAACAAACGCAATATCTATAATATTAAAGGGGTTATCCAAGTTATATTTATTGATGACCTATCCTCAGGATAGGTCATCAATATCAGATCGGCGGAGGTCTGACACCCGGCACCCCTGCCGATCAGCTGTTTGAAGAGGAGGCACGCGCCGTTTACTTGCTCGCCGTAACATCAGTAGCGGTGAGCAGGTGTAATAACACCCAAGCCGCCCCATTCATTTTAATGGGAGGGCTCGTTCCTATACAAGTGTATAGGATCTGATATTGATGACTTATCCTGAGGATAGGTCATCAATAAATATAACTTGGATAACCCCTTTAAGAATAAAACTAATACACATGTACACAAACCCAAACCATCTGACTAATATCATAAGATGCTACCTGACACGCTGAGAAAGGAGGTGGGTGTGAGTAGGGGGGTGGAAAGGGATGGGGGGTTTGAAGGTTGATGGAATGGTATATGGAAATGGATACATGTCACATTGTATAAAGATCTATGTTTCTATCACAATGTAAAAGCGATGTACCATCGCTTGACTTGTTTATATGTTGGAAAAAGTAATAAAAAGAGTTTTAAAAAAAATACAAAGCGAATGTGTCATCCTTAACTTTATGTCTTTTGGAAATCATTTCATCTTCAACTTGGTTAACTGTTCACAGTAACAGTAATTTTGACCAGGGGTGCCCAAACTTTTGCATGCCACTGTATCTAGAAGAACTGATGCTGGTTTGAAAGTAAAGGGTGGTCGCACCAAATATTGGTTTAATTTAGATTTCGTTTTTTGTTTATTCACTTTGCGTTTTATTAATTAATAAAAATAAACTATTAGAGCTTCTTTTTTTTTTTAAAGTAGTTTTGTCACACAGCATTTTTTTGTTTTTGTTCATTTTGTTCATTTTGCCTCTTACCCCCCAAAAATCTGATAAAAAGTCTTCGCAACACAGCTGTGTCAAAGTGTTATGCGTCCTGGTATGCTGCAACACAAAAACTTAGCAAAAAAATTGTTTTTATTATACAAAAGTAGTAAAACAAAAAAGATGGTATAAACACTGTGATCATACTGACCCGCAGAATATAGGTAACATATTATTTATGCCACAAGATGAATAGCCCAAAATAAAACAATGACAAGACTGCAGACTTTTTTTCCCATTCCCTCAAGAAAGAGTTCATAAAGGTTAATGAATAAGTTACATGTTCCCCCAAATGGTGGCATTGAAAATAATTTGTCCCGTAAAATGGGAAATGCAAAGTAATCAGTAAAAACTGTGCAGGTAATGTGAGAAGCATTTTAGCAAAATCGACACCAGCCAGTTTGACGTCAATGTTTTATTGTGCTCTGAGATCAATGCAAAATGTCTCGTTTACTGCAGCTATGATGAATGGCTGACTGGCCATGGCTGTCGGTGCACTGGACCTTACAATACTGATTAACTTTTTCATTTTCAAAATAAATGTGCATTAGGTCTGTGATGGAGAAGAGCTCAATTCCAGTTACCTCAGATAGGGAAAGAATAGGAAGTTTGAAAACAGATATTTCCTCCGCTGTGGGACCAATAAAGATGCATTACTACGTAAAAGGAGGTAAGTAAAAGAAGGCACCTCAGTAGATAAAAAGTAGGAATAGGTGAAATATTTATACATAGATATCACTGTGGAATATGTGCCTAATTAATAAGATTTTGCCAAAATCAGTCAAAGATTTTGCCAAGATCACTCAAAAGTCAGGCTTCTTTTGCTCTCAAGAAATGTGCCAACATACAGTACATGACCATAATATATGCAAACTGTATGCTATATGATCTTTGAGGCCTACTAGTTTTCAATACAACAGGTATTGGGTAAGCTCTATAATTGCCACAATAGACTATTACAATGCTCAGTATACCTGTAAGCAGGGCTGGCTCCAGGTTCAGGTGGGCCCTTGGGCGATAAAGCCTCAGTGGGCCCCCTTACACTGCGATAACTCTCTGAGTATAGATAATATAGTAGATGTCCCCTGCAGTCCTATGTAACAGCAGAAATAACACAGTGATGGCTATCTGAGTATAGAAAATGTAGTAGTGTTACCTGCAGTCCAGTGTAAAACCACAGATAACACTAGTGCTGATAATGTGGTAGTGTTACCTGCAGTCCTGTGTAAAACCACAGATAACACTAGTGCTGATGATGTGGTAGTGTTACCTGCAGTCCTGTGTAAAACCACAGATAACACTAGTGCTGATGATGTGGTAGTGTTACCTGCAGACCTGTGTAAAACCACAGATAACACTAGTGCTGATGATGTGGTAGTGTTAGGGTACTTTTATACCTGCGACATCGGACTCCGGCAGGCTGTTCCGGCGGGTGAACAGCCTGCCGGATCCGTGCTGCCGCAGGTGCACATGTGGGGCCGGAACTACGCTCCGGCCCCATTGACTGTAATGGGTGCGGGTCACGGATCCGGCCGCAGCACGGCAAACCCTGCCGAGAGGCGGCCAGAACACAACTACGACATGTTGTACTTTTCTCCCGGCCACCTATCAGCAGGGGTTGCCGTGCTGCGGCCGGATCCATGGCCCGCCCCCATTACAGTGAATGGGGCTGGAGCGTAGTTCCGGCACGGCCTGCCGGAGTCCGATGCCGCAGGTGTGAAACTAGCCTTACCTGCAGCCCTATGTAAAACCACAGATAACACTAGTCTAGATCGTGTGGTAGTGTTATCTGCAGTTCTATGTAAAACCACAGATACACTAATGTAGATCATGTGGTAGTGTTACCTGCAGTCCTATGTAAAACCACAGATAACACTAGTGTAGATCATGTGGCAGTGTTATCTGCAGTCCTATGTAAAACCATAGATAACACTAGTGTAGATAATGTGGTAGTGTTACCTGCAGTCCTGTGTAAAACCACAGATAACACTAGTGTAGATCATGTGGTAGTGTTACGTGCATCCTTAGTGTGCCTCCCTGTGCCTCTCCCATGGACGCCGTGCTGGCGGCACTGTCTCCTCTTCCGTCTTTTTCTTGCCCCCAGAGAACGTCCTGATGCAGCTGAGTCAAGACATAGGAACACTGTGGGCATGGTGTTGGTGACAAACACAAAGGGACATGGACAGATACACAGGGGGACAGACACACACAGAGACACACAATGGGGGACAAATACCTTCAAAAAGACCCTATTTTGGCAGGGGTTCAACTAATAGTTTAACACATTACGCCGCCATTCCTGGCTAAATACCCTGCTTGACCCATATAACTAATAAAATATAACTTTTAATGATGTCCTTAAAACAATAAAGAAAAATAAACAAAATGTGAGCTATCCTATATTTTAAAATTACTGTTGTCTGTGTATGCTCAGTACATCGAAATCACACCATCGTGCTTGTTTGGTAATAGGGGGGGTGCACATTTCTATTAAATGACAGCCACGGAATGTCATTTAACTGTGAATAACTCTATTGGCAGTTCACTAATAGGTAAGGTCCGATCTGGTTTTTGAGTGGAGGCACATTAGAAGTTCTGTCCTTAGATGGATGATGCAGCTGAAAGGAGATAGGCTGAACAGGGTGTCAATCTTTGTTGACAACCTTTTTGTAGGGGATTATTAAGAGTCATGGTCAAGTCTGCCCAATACCCCTGAAGAAGCCAGGCTAGCTGGCGAAACATGTCGGGGGGCAGTGTTAGGTTTTAGCGTTTGTTGTGTGGTTTAGCTCAGAATAGATGCTGTAGCGAGTGATAACAGCAAATCAACGGTGTAGGATATTACTTAGTGTTGGTCACAGTGATGGGGAAATGTGCACACCCCCATTACCAAACAAGCATGATGGTGTGATTTCGATGTACTGAGCATACACAGACAGCAGTAATTTTAAAATATAGGATAGCTCACATTTTGTTTATTTTTCTTTATTATTTTAAGGACATCATTAAAATGTATATTTTATTAGTTATCTGGGTCAAGCAGGGTACAATGGGGGAGAGACACACAAAGAGGGACAGACACACACACACACACAGGGGGACAGAAACACACAGGGGGACAGACACACACACACACAGGGGGACAGACACTCACACACACACACACGGGGACAGACACACACAGACAGGGGACAGACACACACACACACACACAGGGGGACAGACACACACACACAGGGGACAGACAGACACACACACACACAGGGGGACAGACGCACACACAGGGACAGACACACACACACACAGGGACAGACACACACACACACACAGGGGGACAGACAAGACAGACAGGGGACAGACACACACACACACAGGGACAGACACACACACACAGGGGGACAGACACACACACACACACAGGGGGACAGACAGACACACACACACACAGGGGGACAGACACACAGTTAGGCCTCACCACACTCCAGCCAGGCTCCTCTCCATACTAGAACACAGCTCTTGGCTCCTCCCCCACTGGTCACATGGGCGATTGCATCAGGAAGGTCCTTTAGCCCGGTAGGAAACTTCACCTACTCTGTTCTGAGTCCTGGGGCCTCTCACTCTAGCAGTACACTCCGCAAAAATTGCCTGCACTGCTGGAGTAAGCTGCCCTAGAATCCAGAACAGACATTTTAATCGAGACCAGTAAAGCGGCTGCAGGAGTGAGTGGGCACAGTGGGCCCCCTCAGGAGCAGTGGGCCCCGGCACTTGCCCGGGTGTGCCGGGTGCTGACGCCGGCCCTGCCTGTAAGAGTGGGTTCACATCAGCGCTACGAATTCTGTTATTGTAAAAGAAAATTGGTTGAGCACACTATGTTATTTGGGAATAGAAAGTATTTATTGCTTTATAATATAATAATTCCGTTAAAATATATTAAAAGAAACCGTATATAATTGAATATCTTAAAAATGTGTATCACTTGGTCTCAATGATGAAAGAGTACAGATAGTAAGGCAATCAATGTTAAGAAGACCCTTGTATATGCTGTGGTGTACTCGAATTAAACCTCATAGGGTAATATACCCAAAATAACTATATAAACTCAGAATGGATCAAGGTGCCTGTGCAAAATAAAAGAGAATCTATATAAAATAGAACATAGAATAAATATACAGTAGTAATAAAAAATAGTCCAGAAACGTGTGATATACTCTATCACTAGTAGTATATATAGTCCATATTATCCAGTTGCTGGTTCTTAACGTGCTGGTTCTCAATCCTTCCACATTAGTGTCTACAATAGCTCTGTAGAGATAATATGGATGTATATATATTGAGAGAAGAAATATGCCAAAAAAACTTGCTTATTAAAGGGGTTGATCGGATTCAGAGCTGAACCTGGACATACCCTTATATTCACCCAGGCAGCCCGCCTGAACAGGGCATCGAAGCCTCCGCCTCGCAGAGCCCAGTACGTCACCGGAACTGGGATAAATGCCTTTGCCCTGCGCTAATTAGCGCAGGGCAAAGGAGGGCATCGGAGCATAGGATGCTCCTATGCCCTGTTCAGGCGGGCTGCCTAGGTAAATTTAAAGGTATGTCCGGGTTCAGCTCTGAACCCGGACAACCCCTTTAAATCCAGAAGTTAGTATGATAGTCTTACAATACTACA
The DNA here is from genome assembly GCA_900303285.1 of Rhinella marina. Classification (NCBI taxonomy): domain Eukaryota; kingdom Metazoa; phylum Chordata; class Amphibia; order Anura; family Bufonidae; genus Rhinella; species Rhinella marina. The sequence goes on from ONZH01011492.1 coordinate 19,192, forward strand.
GTGCTATTATTCACACCTAGTAATTGTACATTGCCCCCTTCTTGGATGTAGACTCATTCGGCAGGGTTTCTCCTTACTGACAGCACAAAGGATTGTGGTGCGCGCGCTTTTCAGCTAGTGTGGCGGCGTCCCACGTGGTGTCCTACGTGGGTTCCCGCTCTGTGCTAGAAGGGAGATAAAGAGATGCAGTGTTCAATACAGCGGTACGGTGATTCAGTTTTTGATTTCCATTATAACATGGTTATAGTGGAAAATAATGTAATTTATGAGACGGAATTCAAAACAGAAACCTTCCGTTCGGCTTGCCCAGAGACTTCTATTATGACGGATCAAAGCGGAATGCCTCTAAAGGTTTCTGTTTTGAATTCCATCTGACAAATGCCTTTATATTCTGTTATAACTATGTTATAATGGAAAACAATAACAGAATTCGTCAAGCTGATGTGAACCCGCCCTAAGAAGTATTCTCAAACTGTATGTCAAACTTGCACCAAAAAGCCTAACACAGTATGTTACGGAGCATCCCAACTGTCTCCTGATACATGCCTTAGGGTTGAAGAAAAACTTGGCATGTTGGAAGTCATCCTACCCAGTGGTAAGTTTTTCAGCATGTATACAGTACCAGAGGTGTCTATCAGTGTTGTTATCTTTTGCCTATTAAAAACGATATTCTGTATAAAAATAAATGCATTCACTATTCTAATCCTGAAAAAAAATTATTAAGTGAGATGATTGGGCAGTCCAACTGCGGAACATCTAATCTGGACTTCTGCCACTTGACTGGCCGCAACACTGTTCTCAGGTCAAGAGTGGCAAATACCCCTCAAAGCTCTCCTGGTGACTCAGATAGTGTGTTAGGGAGGAAAATAAGGGCAATTGGTTTGCTGTTTGGGCTAGATTGTATTGTATTCCTTAATCTGGTTCTGTCCCGGTTACCACGTTCCTTATCCCTTTCTCCCTGCTCTCCTCCGATGACTCCTCCTCTTCTCTCTGTTGCAATTGCATGGTGGACAGCAATGTACTCGATTGGCTAATCAAGTAACAGCTTCCATAAACTAGGGGGACAAAAATCACTCACCTGAAAAACTGGTCGGAATGAGAGGGGGTTACCTGGTGGAAGGTTCTTCATATTTAAAAATACGGTAATTTTGAATGCTTCAGATACTTTCTCTTTAATCTCATATTTATGCAATTCCTCAATATGATAATGTAGGTTAAGTATAGTCACTAATCATGTCATGTTTCAGTAAAAAATTTACTCAGAATTTCATTTTCCCCAAGTCATCTTGTATTAAAAGCAGCAACAGAATGAATACAACATTAAATAACAATGAATTAATAGAAGATAATGGCTGCCTTGGCAGTAAAAACTCCTGCACTCATGATTCTTGACACTGGCATTTGGCACTGTATTATTTTAAAATTGAATCTGTCACATAAACATTGAAGATTTCCTCTTGCAGTTATTTGTTAGGATTTCTTAGGATTTTTTATTTTTTTGTGTGTTTTATTGTGACAGGCAGCATTGTAAATGTACAACTGCTTCCAGGGTTCACACCAAAGAATCATTTCCATCAAACATGTCGTAAAGGTCTTATTTAAAGGACTCTGTACATCAGCCTTGTTTTTAAGTAGGTCTTTACCACGACAGACCAGGCAGGGTTATGGGTGTGTGTGTACATTCCAGATATTGGTGTGTATATGTGTGTGTGTTGGGAAGGGGGCATTGAGAGTTGTAAGTGTTGATGTAAAAGCCAATTAGCAGAAAGAAAGAACATCATTTCAAATACTGATTTTTGGTGGACTTAGAATAAACAATATGCTTTGGCCAATAGCGTAACACAGCCTTACTATTGTAATCTGTCATGTTTGAGGTTTTTGTTTTATTTATTTTAAGGGGTGATATAATGAGAATGGTTAAGGCCAATCTACATGAGGTCTGGGGGGGGGGGGTTGCTGTGCATTGTGCTTGTGGCCTGGAGTGGTGTGGCACAGTGTTGGTGATACGTATGCAGCGGCCAGGCTGCAGGGTGCATATTTGAGATGTAGTGTAGTGTTGTCATGATGATGGTGAGCCAATGGGTGCAGTAGTACTCACAATTTGTTGTAGCTCCCTGGGCCGGCATGCAATGAGGGGAAGGTGACACCAGTTCCTTCAGGGCACTCTCTGGTTGGTACAGGGGCTCTGCCAGATGTTGGTACGAGGTGCCCTTGATGACAGATGTTTAGGGTGTCGGGTGGTAGGGTCCCTGCTTGTCGTGACACCAGCACCTCTTGGTGCAAATAGGTGAATGGCGGAAGAGATGAAGAGACAAGTCAGTTGCAAAACAGTAAAACCTCCCCCCCCCCATTTTTATATTTTCAGTATTTTCCCTGTCAAGGTGAAAAATCCTGTGAGGTGCCTGGCTGGTTCAGGAGTAGTTTCTTCTGGCTTGGACCGGTTCTGGAGCGGGAAGAATCCAGGATGCTGATTGGAGGATCGGCTCAACGGCGGAAAGATTTGTGTTTAAAATGTGGCTCCTCAGCGGTCTTGGTGTCTGTTCGCAGAAGAGCTGAAGACCTGCGCCCGCCCCCCTCCCTTATCATATTTCTTTTTGAACTGTTGCAATGTTTTTCTTAGAGGGAGTTTGTCGCCCAGCTAATGCTGGATGGACTGGTTCATCTTATGGTGTTTTAACACTGGTGTATAATTTATTAATTGATGGTTTTTAATGATTATTTATTGGAGTTTATTTATTGGTTAATCTTTTTATTAGTCTTTAGGTTACCCTTAATAAAAAATTTGTGGTCAACTTTTTTCCAAAAAGAGCTATTTGTGTCATGTCTTTATTTATTAATGTTTATTAAAGTATTAAGTTTGGTAATGACAAATGTGACTTGTGCCACCATGAATTGGTTACTGATATCAGCAACCCACAGGGCGGTCTCCCTCACGGCAGGCAATACTCATCTTCTCCATTCTTTATACTGGGTGATTTCTGATAAATGGGTCCACGTTCCTCGTAGAGGTATGTGTGGATAGACAACCGTGCCTAGTGGTCCAGTCATGTCCAGGTGCTTTTGGGCTCCTCCTGGTCACTAGTGTGGTGGATTGCAGAGGCTACTGTTGCTTTCACTTCCATCTACTGTATATCCTGGTTGCACTGGTCTGTATAAAGTAGCTCTTAAATTTTTGGCCACACTCCCTCAGCTTGGCAGGGGCAAGGGCTAACATGGCAGCTACTGTACATGATGGACTGCCTTCTCCTCCTTTCTCCTCTAACAACTCTGCTCTACTAAGCTGGTTCTCAGCTAAACTGGTTCTAACCTGAACTGCCACTCCCTATGGTATTATATTATATTATATATATATTATATATATATATATATATATATATATATATTGAGACCACCATCTAGTGGCGAGAAACATAAATGTAGTAAACCAGTCTGCTAGGATTCTTACAGCATTAAAACACATGCATAACAGCAATGACATGGCGTTTGTAGTTCCCACTAAAACACTATAAGTGGGACACTGCACGTAGTGTGTGAGGTGGGCGCAGACAGCAATGTAGGCATAACAGGTAATAATAGGTGCTTAACAGTACATTCTAGTTGGTTGGGTATCTGATCAATAGAGTGATTACCAGAGGACATTATGTGGACTGACTATGGTGCTGTCTCCAAAAAATGCTTTGCTAGCACTGCTGCCACCTATGAAATGGAGCTCACGTGGATTGGACTTCTGCCTATCGGACATTAATGGCATGATCTGATGTTATGGCTTCAATCTATCAAATGAGGACATGTTTAATATAACAGCTCTTAACATGTGAAACTTCATAATGAGGAGTAATATTTCATCTCTTGCAGATATCTATTTCCCATGCGCGGTCTGCGGCCTGCTGATACAAGCTGGGATTTATTGCTTTTTAAGCACTCACTTAGCAGCTTATAAAGACCCCCATACACACTAAAAGGGTTGGCCCATCTTACACATGGGTGGCATATGACTAGGATATGCTACCAATGTGTGATAGGTGCTAGTCCCACCTCTGGGACCCTGCAAACTAAAGAAATATAAGTGGCAAAAATAGCCAAGCAGCATGTTATTTTCAAAATGTCCCATACAAATGAATAGAGAGTGGCCATGCATGTGTGGCCTGTTCTCTTTCACTGTGTGGGCTCTGTTATGAAGATCCTGTTGTTATGCCACCAATGTGTAAGATGGGCCAACCCCTTCAATGTATTTGCAGTAACCCAGAAGGACTATGGCAAAGTATTAATTGCCATTGACAAAGTTAATGCAATGTTTATCGCCTTAAATGTTGTAATTTGTTATGTACATGCACTTAATGGCATTGTATGGACAAGATATGGTCAACATCTTGGCAAATTGTGTTAGGTTGTCGGAGGATGGACCAGGTCTGCCCCCTCACTAGCTAGTGTTGAGGGAGTCTAATCTGAGCAGTGCACAGGAGAAGACATGTATGTTATAGCTCCTGCACACCTAGTGCCAAGTTCAGAGAACCCTAATCTCTGATCCTACAACCCAGAATGCAACCACACTACACACTACCCCAGGCAGAAGTAGAGACCAGACATCTGAGAAGGCCTAGAATTCACAAGGCAGCGCAAGCTTCAGACAGCAAAGTGTTGTGTTTGTTTAAGTCAGAAAGGCTTTGCTGTTGATGGAACGATTATTACTGAGGCATACTTTAAGATGCATTGGCCGTTTCTAA
>ONZH01011493.1:0-44486 GCA_900303285.1 Rhinella marina
TTCAGCTCCGTAGGGACTAACTAGGCTTTTTAAACAATCCATTCCGTCAGTGCTTTCATAGGATTCCAGTCACAAAAGGCTTTTACAGTCTGTTTTTATAGGGTGAATAATTCTGGTCAGTGCCCAGGCTCCTATAAATATATTTGTTGTAGTTTTTACAATCACTACAAATGGGGTTATAGAAAAAGTGTTTTAAATGTATTTAGATGTTGGTTAGGCAGGAATCATGCTCAAAGAACCCAACAGCCCTTCTAAGGGCTACAAGCACCTTTTTTTTTTTTGGTCTCCTCCTGGCTGCTGGCTGGGACTTGTAGTGTAGTTACCGCCATCTTGGCTGCACACTGTGCACAGCGACTGGTGGCAGAAGGGACAGCACGTGGTCCACACAGACCCAAAAGAAATTGCCCAAAGTCCTCTCAGTACTCATTTTTGCTGCTGCTGCTGTACCTTGGCTTGCTGGAATCTGTAGTGCAGTCTAGGAAATACGTTATTTTCTATAATTTCTATACACTACAGTCCAGTGAACAATTATGTAGTGTACTGTACAGTAGCGTCAGTCTAGGGAATATGTTTTTTCTATCATTTCTATACACTACAGTCCAGTGAACAATTATGTAGTGTACTGTACAGTAGTGTCAGTCTAGGGAATACATTTTTTCTCTCAGTTATATATACTACAGTCCAGTGAACAATTCTGTAGTGTGCTGTACAGCAGCGTCAGTCTATAAAATACGTATTTTCTCAGTTATATGTACTACAGTCCAGTAAAAAATGTAGTGGTTTGTGGTACAATAGTCGCCATTTAAAGACTACGTTTTTTCTCAGTTATATGTACTACAGTCAAGTGAAAAATGGAGTGGTTTGCGGTAACATAGCCGCCATTTAAAGACTACGTTTTTTTCTCATTTATACATACTACAGTCCAGTGAAAAAATTTTAAAGTGTGCTGTACAGCAGCGTCAGTCTATAAAATATGTATTTTCTCAGTTATATGTACTACAGTCCAGTGAAAAATGTAGTGGTTTGCGGTAACATAGCCGCCATTTAAAGACTACGTTTTTTCTCAGTTATATGTACTACAGTCTAGTGAAAAATGGAGTGGTTTGCGGTAACATAGTCGCCATTTAAAGACTACGTTTTTTTTCTCATTTATATATACTACAGTCCAGTGAACAATTCTGTAGTGTGCTGTACAGCAGGGGTCAGTCTATAAAATACGTTTTTTTCTCAGTTATATGTACTACCAGTCAAGTGAAAAATGGAGTGGTTTGCGGTAACATAGCCGCCATTTAAAGACTACGTTTTTTTCTCATTTATATATACTTACAGTCCAGTGACAAATTTAAAGTGTGCCTGTACAGCAGCGTCAGTCTATAAAATATGTATTTTCTCAGTTATATGTACTACAGTCCAGTGAAAAATGTAGTGGTTTGCGGTAACATAGCCGCCATTTAAAGACTACGTTTTTTCTCAGTTATATGTACTACAGTCTAGTGAAAAATGGAGTGGTTTGCGGTAACATAGTCGCCATTTAAAGACTACGTTTTTTTCTCATTTATGTATACTACAGTCCAGTGAACAATTCTGTAGTGTGCTGTACAGCAGCGTCATTCTATAAAATACTTATTTTCTCAGTTATAAGTACTACAGTCCAGTGAAAAATGGAGTGGTTTGCGGTAACATAGCCGCCATTTAAAGACTACGTTTTTTTCTCATTTATATATACTACAGTCCAGTGAACAATTCTGTAGTGTGCTGTACAGCAGCGTCAGTCTATAAAATACGTATTTTCTCAGTTATATGTACTACAGTCCAGTAAAAAATGTAGTGGTTTGTGGTACAATAGCCGCCATTTAAAGACTACGTTTTTTCTCAGTTATATCTACTACAGTCCAGTGAAAAATGGAGTGGTTTGCGGTAACATAGCCGCCATTTAAAGACTACGTTTTTTTCTCATTTATATATACTACAGTCCTGTGAAAAATTTTGTAGTGTGCTGTACTGCAGCGTCAGTCTATAAAATATGTATTTTCTCAGTTATATGTACTACAGTCCAGTGAAAAATGGAGTGGTTTGCGGTAACATAGCCGCCATTTAAAGACTACGTTTTTTCTCAGTTATATGTACTACAGTCCAGTGAAAAATGTAGTGGTTTGCGGTAACATAGCCGCCATTTAAAGACTACGTTTTTTCTCAATTATATGTACTACAGTCTAGTGAAAAATGGAGTGGTTTGCGGTAACATAGCCGCCATTTAAAGACTACATTTTTTTCTCATTTATATATACTACAGTCCAGTGAACAATTCTGTAGTGTTCTGTACAGCAGGGTCAGTCTATAAAATACTTATTTTCTCAGTTATAAGTACTACAGTCCAGTGAAAAATGGAGTGGTTTGCGGTAACATAGTCGCCATTTAAAGACTACGTTTTTTTCTCATTTATATATACTACAGTCCAGTGAACAATTCTGTAGTGTGCTGTACAGCAGCGTCAGTCTATAAAATACGTATTTTCTCAGTTATATGTACTACAGTCCAGTAAAAAATGTAGTGGTTTGTGGTACAATAGCCGCCATTTAAAGACTACGTTTTTTCTCAGTTATATGTACTACAGTCCAGTGAAAAATGGAGTGGTTTGCGGTAACATAGTCGCCATTTAAAGACTACGTTTTTTCTCAGTTATATGTACTACAGTCAAGTGAAAAATGGAGTGGTTTGCGGTAACATAGCCGCCATTTAAAGACTACGTTTTTTTCTCATTTATATATACTACAGTCCAGTGAAAAATTTTAAAGTGTGCTGTACAGCAGCGTCAGTCTATAAAATATGTATTTTCTCAGTTATATGTACTACAGTCCAGTGAAAAATGGAGTGGTTTGCGGTAACATAGCCGCCATTTAAAGACTACGTTTTTTCTCAGTTATATGTACTACAGTCCAGTGAAAAATGTAGTGGTTTGCGGTAACATAGCCGCCATTTAAAGACTACGTTTTTTCTCAGTTATATGTACTACAGTCTAGTGAAAAATGGAGTGGTTTGCGGTAACATAGTCGCCATTTAAAGACTACATTTTTTTCTCATTTATATATGCTACAGTCCAGTGAACAATTCTGTAGTGTGCTGTACAGCAGCGTCAGTCTATAAAATACATATTTTCTCAGTTATATGTACTACAGTCCAGTGAAAAATGGAGTGGTTTGCGATAACATAGCCACCATTTAAAGACTACGTTTTTTTCTCATTTATATATACTACAGTCCAGTGAACAATTCTGTAGTGTGCTGTACAGCAACGTCAGTCTACAAAATACGTATTTTCTCAGTTATATATACTACAGTCCAGTGAAAAATGGAGTGGTTTGCGTTAAATTAGCCGCAGTCTAAAAATTCCACACTCTAGTGTTAAATTAGCCGCACTCTAGTGTTAACACCAACAAGTGACCAAGTTAGTTGAGGTGGCAGGCGAAGCACATAAAATTTTACACTGACACAGCATGGCGGTGAACCCAGAGTGACCAAGTTACACTCAGGTAGCAGGTTAAGCACATAAAATTTTACACTGACACAGCATGGCGGTGAACCCAGAGTGACCAAGCAAGTTACACTCAGGTAGCAGGTTAAGCACATAAAATTTTACACTGACACAGCATGGCGGTGAACCCAGAGTGACCAAGTTACACTCAGGTAGCAGGTGAAGCACATAAAATTTTACACTGACACAGCATGGCGGTGAACCCAGAGTGACCAAGTTACACTCAGGTAGCAGGTGAAGCATATTAAATTTTACACTGACACAGCATGGCGGTGACACCACCAATGCCTTGGTCAGACTGAGATTGCAGTCAAATGGCTATAGGTGAGCCTCCCAAAAATTTGTTTTGGAGTGTCTGAAGTTGACCCTCCTAAAAAATAGTTTTGGAGTGTCTGTAGTTGACCATCCTGTAAAATTGTTTTGGAGTGTCTGTAGTTGACCCTCCTGTAAAATAGTTTTGGAGTGTCTGTAGTTGATGCTCCTAAAAAATTTATTGGAGAGAGGGCCTGTAGGTGGCCTTCTGTAAACATTGTTTGTAAAGAGCGCCAGTTGGCCCTCAGAAACATTGCCTGTTGACTCAGCGTTTGTGTGCGAAGAGGAGAAGGAGGAGAGGCTACATAAAGAATCTTCATGTTGAGCTGCTTTCCCCCGGTGGAGATTTGCATTCCGGTGAAATCCAGGCTTTATTCATTTCAATAATCGTCAGCCTGTCAGCGCTGTCAGTTGACATGCGTGTACGCTTATCAGTGATGATGCCACCAGCTGCACTAAAGACCAGCTCTGACAACACACTAGCGGCAGGGCAGGCCAGCACCTCCAAGGCGTACAGCGCCAGTTCGGGCAACGTGTCCAGCTTTTGCAACCCAGTAGTTGTATGGAGCAGAGTGATCACGCAGGATGTTGGTATGGTCAGCTAGGTGCTCCCACACCATCTTTCTTAACATCTCCCCCCTACTGGGGGACGGCTGACATAGTCTTGCTGGGGTGCCATAAAACTGGCAAAGGCCTTGAAGAGTGTTCCCCTGCCAGTGCTTGACAAGCTGCCTGCTCCCCTCCTCTCCCCCGCTAGTTGGCCCACAGAACTACGTCCTCTATCGCTAGCGGTGTCAGATGGGAGGGATAGTTTCAGCTTGTGCACCAGGGACTGTTGATATTGATTCACTCTCATACTCCTTTCCTCTACAGGAATGAGAGTGGAAAAGTTCTGCTTGTACCTGGGGTCCAGGAAGGTGAACACCCAGTAATCAGTGTTGTCAAAAATGCTTCTAATGCGAGGGTCACGGGAAAGGCAGCCTAACATGAAGTCAGCCATGTGCGTAAGAGTCCCAACATGCAAGAATTCCCTTTCCTCAATAGGCTGACTCTCCATTTCCTCCTCCTCCAACTGCTCCTCTTCAGCCCATACACACTCAACAGATAAGAAGGAATGAGCATAGGTACCCTCTTCAGTCTCGCCAACAGTCTCCTTCTCTTCCTCCTCTTCCTCCTCATCCTTGTCCTCCTCCTCCAATACGCGCTGAGAAACAGATCTGAGGGTGCTCTGGCTATCAAGCAACGTATCTTTTTCCCCAATCTCCTGTGACAAGCGCAGAGCATTGAGTTCTTCAGCAGACAAAGCAGCAGGATGGTGACGCTGATAATGGCGGCATCACCGCTAACCATCTGTGTTGACTCTTCAAAGTTGCTTAACACCTGACAGATATCAGACATCCACGTCCACTCCTCATTGTAGACTTGAAGAAGCTGACTAACCTGACTACCAGTTCTCGTGGAAGTTGTCATCTGGCAGTCTACAATCACTCTGCGCTGCTGGTAAACCCTGGCTAACATGTGTAATGTGGAATTCCATTGTGTGGGCACGTCGCACAACAGTCGGTGAGCAGTCAGTTGTAAGCGCCGTTGCACTGCCCTGAGAGTGCCAGCATCTGTGGTTGATTGCGGAAATGCGCCCAGATGCGTCACACCTTGGTGAGCAAATCAGACAAATTGGGGTAGGTCTTGAGGAACCGCTGAACCACAAGATTGAACACGTGGGCTAGGCAGGTTTTATATGCAGTGTTTATATGGGTCGTTGTTACTTTGGGAAATAGTATTGGTGTATAATGGCAAATGTGTGAGCCTGCCGAGTTGCAGACCCGCCACCAGGTTACACCCGTTGTCACACACAACTATGCCTGGTTTGAGTTTCAGCGGCACCAGCCAAAGATTGGTCTGTGCCGTGATGCCCTGTAGCAGCTCTTGTGCGGTGTGCCTCTTGTCACCTAAGCTCAGCAGTTTCAGCACTGCCTGTTGGCGCTTACCCACAGCAGTGCTGCTGCGCCTAGAGCTACCGACTGAAGGCGCCGTGCTCACAGATTGTATTTGAGAGTAGGAGGAGGAGGAGGAGGGGTTGGAGGAAGAGGCATAATAAGTCTGAGAAACCGTGACCGAGGTAGGCCCCGCAATCCTCGGTGTGGGTATTACATGAGCGGCCCCAGGGTCAGACTCGGTCCCAGCCTCCACCAAGTTAACCCAATGTGCCGTCAGGGAGATATAGTGTCCCTGCCCGCCAGCACTTGTCCACGTGTCCGTGGTTAGGTGGGCCTTCTCAGTAACTGCGTTGGTCAGGGCACGGATGATGTTCTCTGACACGTGCTGGTGTAGGGCTGGGACGGCACATTGTGAAAAATAGTGGAGGCTGGGGACCAAGTACCGAGGGACAGCCACCGCCATCAGGTTGCGGAAAGCCTCAGTCTCTACCAGTCTTTAACACAGCATCTGCAGGCTTAGCAGTTTGAAAATGTGGACGTTTAGGGCTTGTGCATGTGGGTGGGTGGAATTGTATTTGCGTTTGCGCTTGCGCTCCAATGTCTGATGCAAAAACAGCTGAACGCTGCGCTGGAACACATTGGTGTAGGGTGTGGAGGATCCTGGAGGTGAAGGGGTGGTTGTAGGGCGGGAGGCGCTCGTGCCGGGGTCCTGGGCGGGGGGTTGACTCGCAAAGCCAGCATGTGACACAGGGGAAGAAGCAGTGGTGTGATCCACAGGAGGTGAACGGCCTTGGTTCCATTGAGTCGTGTGTTTAGCACTCATATGCCTCTGCATGCTGGTAGTGGTTAGGTTGGTAGTGGTGGCTCCCCTGCTGATCCTGGTGTGGCACAAGTTGCACACCACAGTCCATCGGTCATCCTCACTGTCTTTAAAGAACCTCCAGACTTGCGAACATCTAGGCCTAGGCACGGGAGCTTCACTCCGTGAAACAGTTTGCTGATCTACTTTCTCTGGCCCTGCTTCTCCCTCTGGCCACCCCACTGCCTCTTCCAACCTGTTCTGGTGCTGCACTTGCCTCCCCGTCAGAAGCACTGTCTTTACTAGGCTTACCAACCCAGCTCGGGTCAGTCACCTCCTCATCCACCTGCTCTTCCTCCGATTCCTCACTCTGCTCCCCCCTGGGACTTACTGCCCTGATAACAACGTCAATGTCTGACAACCGTGTCTCATCATCATCATCATCCGACACCTCTTGACGCACTACTTGCACTAAGTCCACACTCTCATCACCCACAGACTGCAAAGTTCTAAATTTTGGGCATTGGGACAGAGCAACTGCTCAGGTTGCTGTTGAGCAGTGGTGTGTGTCTCTGGGTAGGGTCCTGTGAGTAAGCCTGATCTGATTCCATATTTTCCATGGGGGGCAGGCTGGGGGGAAGGAGGTTGAGCTGGAGGAGCCAGAGGTCTACTCCCTTTGCTAGCGTGGGTGGACTACGTGGAAGACTGGGTGGTGGATAAATTACTGGACACATTATCCGCTATCCACGTCATCACCAGTTCGCCGTGTTGTGGTTTCAATAGTGGTGTACCACGTGACCCTGTAAGTTGCAAGATAAAGCTAGAGAGCGAAAATATGTGGCGTTCCACTGCTCCCTCATCAGTAGGTACTGTGTCACCCTGCCCAGGACCACGGCCTCTGCCCCCCTACATCACTTGGACGCCCACGTCCTCGTCCTCGACCCTTAGCCCTCTAAACTGTAGAAGTAATACCTGAGGCCAAAAACGTATTCTCTAGACAGTGGCTAGTGTAACACACACCACAGAATTTTTCACTGGACTGTATTAAATGTATCTGAGAGAAAAAAACGTATTCTCTAGACTACCGCTAGTGTACCGCACAACACACAATTTTTCACTGCACTGGAGGATATATGAATGAGAGAAAAAATGTATATTTTGTAGACTCCGGTTAGTGTGCAGCACACAACAGAATTTTGCACTGCACTGTAGGATATATGACTGAGAGAAAAAAGGTATATTTTCTAGACTCCAGCTTATGTGTAGCACACGACAGAATTTTACACTGCACTGTAGGATATATGAATGAGAGAAAAAAAATGTATATTTTCCAGACTCCGGCTAGTGTGCAGCACACGACAGAATTTTGCACTGCACTGTAGGATATATGAATGAGAGAAAAAACGTATATTTTGTAGACTCCGTCTAGTGTGCAGCACACAACAGAATTTTGCACTGCACTGTAGTACATATGACTGAGAGAAAAAACGTATATTTTCTAGACTCCGACTAGTGTGCAGCGCACGACAGAATTTTTCACTGCACTGTAGTATATATGACTGAGAGAAAAAACGTACATTTTCTAGACTCCGGCTAGTGTAACGCACACCACACAATTTTTCACTGGACTATAGTATATATAAAAGTGATAGAAAAAAACATTTTTTGTAGACTGCGGCTACTGTACCGCACACCACAGAATTTTTCACTGAACTGTAGTCACCGCCATGCTGTGTCAGGCTAAATTTTTGGGTGGTTCAGCTTCTATGTTAGTCTAACCAAGCCACTCTGGGGTTCACCGCCAAGCTGTAAACTGCAATCTCAGTCTTAACAAGTCATCCTGGGGTTCACCCCCATGCTGTAAACTGCAATCTCATTGTGCAGGTTTGCCCGTCTGGGATGGGGAGAGCTGGGCACTGTGCTGGGAGAACTTTGTGTACGCTGTAGACTACTGGGTGGGTGCGGAGGATGGGACAGCAGTGGCGTAATGGTACGATTAGGCAGCCTCAGAGGCATCCATGCATGCTGCCCCTGCTGTTTCCTGTCCATTTCCGTGGTGTTTCCATTATTTTCTGAGGTTTTCAGGTTTTCAGGCAACCTTCCCTATGCAGAGCTTTGGTCCCCTGCAAAAAATGCTCAAGTCTCCCATTGACTTCAATGGGGTTCGTTATTCGAAACGAGCATCCGAAAAAATTTGACTCGAATAACGAGCACCTGAGCATTTTAGTGCTCGCTCATCTCTAGTTTTTAGGTGTTCAATCTTATTTTTCACATGACATAAGCCGATCCAAGGGTTTCCAAAAGTATGCAAGCTCAGCTAAATCTCCAGTGCAATCAAAACTCAAAACTGCCATCACTCAAAACTGCCGTCATTGCCGTCAATTTCTGGCAAAACTGCGTGAACAGAGCCTAAAGGAGACATCCTGAGAACAGATGACTCTACACTATGGAACCCTAGGCATCTTCCTAATGTATTATGGAGATATGAGTTCCAATGCTGATTTTCAGCATTGTATTATTGAGGTAATCGTCTGTCGGAAGAATTCTAGGTGATCTCCATAATAACTGCATCCAATAGAATATGGCACTACTATTTCTTTTGAATTCATAGTAACATAGTTACTGAAAAGACATCTGTCCATCCAGTTCAGCCTGTTATCCTGCAAGTTGATCCAGAGGAAGGCATAAAAAACCCTGTGAGGTAGAAGCCAATTTTCCCCACTTTAGGGGAAAAAAATTCCTTCTGGACTCCAATCATGCAATCAGAATAACTCCCTGGATCAACGACCCATCTCTAGTAACTATAATCTGTAATATTATTAGGCCCCTTGCAGACGAGCGCGACACACACGCACGTCTCCCGAATCGCGGGCCGTGTCCTGAACTCCTGGCACTGAACGGGATCGCATAGCATTATACTGATTTATGATGCTATGTAACCCTTACAGTTCTGGAATGTGTTGGATAATGCTGACATAATGCTGTTAGTTTTATCCAACACATTCCAGAACTGTAAGGGTTACATAGCATCATAAATCAGTATAATGCTATGCGATCCCGTTCAGTGCTGGGAGTTCAGGACACGGCCCGCGATGCGGGAGACGTGCGTGTGTCACGCTCATCTGCAAGGGGCCTTACACTCCACAAATACATCCAGGTCCCCCTTGAACTCTGTAACATAAAGTGAATTTCAAAGATTTAAAAAAGAATAAGCTTACGCAGGCTACATGAATAAATATATTTACTTTATGATCAAATATACGATAACACAGACAAATCACATACAGAATAATAAAAAGTAAATAAACATCACTAGCCTAAATGGGGTGGAGACTCCGTTGATCATGCTATAACCCATGGATGTCTACCCCGTTATAACACATGACCGACATCCCAGGGTGTACAAGAGAAATAGGGAAGTCATACTCGCATCCTACCTAGAATGGAGGCCTGGTGGAGTCTCTTGAGACGAGATAGGTAGCAAAGATTTAACCTGTTAGCCCCTCCTCCAGTGTGCATCACGTACAGTATGTCTCTGAGATTACTCAGGAATGTGGTCTTATCAGCACAATAAGGGATGGGTTTCTCTCCCTAACACACTTCATAACAAGGGAAACTCATAAACTATTACACATAGTATTAAACAGAATTAAAGGGGAGAACCAATCAGTCAATTAAAAATACCCTTACAATACAAACTCTTTTAGTGAATTCACCATCACCATCTCCTCAGGCAGAGAGTTCCATAGTCTCACTGTTCTTACCGTAAAGAATCATCTTCTATATTTATGTACAAACCTTCTTTCCTCCAGACGCAGAGGATGTCCCCTCGTCACAGTCACGGTCCTGGGGATAAATAGATCATGGGAGAGATCTCTGTACTGACCCCTGATATATTTATACATAGTTATTAAATCATTCCTCTTTTTTCAAAAGTGAATAACCCCAATTTTGATAATCTTTCTGGGTACTGTAGTCCACCCATTCCAGTTATTACTTTAGTTGCCCTCCTCTGAACCCTCTCCAGCTCTGCTATGTCTGCCTTGTTCACAGGAGCCCAGAACTGTACACAGTACTCCATGAGAGCTCTGACTACTGACTTGTAAAGTGGCAAGACTATCTATGCCTCTTTTGATGAAACTCATTATCTTATTGGCCATGGCAGGAGCTGTCTGACACTGGTTTCTGCAGCTTAGTTTGCTGTTCACTAAAACTCCTAGGTCCTTTTCCATGTCAGTGTTACAACATTTACTGTAATATGTACTGGTGACTTGCATTATTCCTTCCTGTGTGTATAACCTACATTTGTTTGCCTAATTGTACAGAATCAATATGGTACAATTTATTAGGCATTAAAGTCCATATAGCGCAAACCATTAAATCCATTAAATGAAGTATATGTCATTTCAAACTATTAATACCATTCTATTTCATACAAATCTCTCATCTGAACAAGACACAATGTGACAGGTAATTGCATGTCACCTCTTGCAAAGCAGTCCTTGCTTGTTATACTGATATGGCAGTGATTAATTATGCAAAGTCGGTGCGTCGCCAGGAATCATACTGTTGCAGGCTCTCAAGGAAGATCTGCTGGCTGCTGTAAAACTGGAAAAGATTAATTAATGAGTGACCAATATGTAAGGACAGGCATAACTTTTTTGGGCAGTAAACTGGCCGTCAAATGATAATGTCTGCATGAAATGACCTGGGAACAGCATCAATTCTTCTAGGCATATTTGTACACAGTTTTTGAAGGAACTCAGCAGGTAGGTTGTTCAAAACTAACCACAGATCTTCTGTGGATGAATCCTTGCTCAAATCCTTCTGTCTCTTCATGTAATCCCAGACATTGATGATTTTGAGCTCAGGGCTCTTTGGGGCCATATCATTACTTCGAAGACTACTTGTTGTTCTTTCATTGGCTGAATCTTTTGGTGTTTGTCCTGCTGCAGAATAAATTTGGATCCAATTAGACTCCTCCTTGATAGCATTACATTATGGAAAAGTATCTGCCTGTATTTCTCAGCATTGAGGACACCATTAATACTGACAAAACCCACAACTCCTCTACTGATAGAAACTCATTACCAGCATTTACTGTGAGCTATGAAATGATGATAATTTCCACCAAAATAATATAGTCAAGTACTTCCAGCCTACAAAATAAATATGGACACATCTATCTTAGTACTTCCAGCCTACAAAATAAATATGGACACATCTATCTTTTTTCATGGACACAGGAAAAAAAGTCACCTATTTCTACGGACTGTCCAGAAATTTCAGGACAGTTGGCAACCCTGATAGGAGGGTTAACTTTATGTTTTTTAGTGTGTTTTCTCACTTTAAGACCAGTTACTATAGTATGCCTAGACAAAAACCCATCTGTGGTTCCTTGTGCTGATGAACATGGGGCCACAGACCAAACTTATAAAGTTTTGAATATGTACAATTAATTCACACCTGATGTCAGGGTCTTTGGGAGCTCTAGGTTTTACAAAAGTATTATCTGTCTATACAGAATTATAGGACGTAAAAGGGGTATAAAAAGCCTTAAGGTACGTCATCAAGGAGCATTTTGAATTCAGACGTTTGTTGTGTTCGCCACTGTCTTTGAATATCAGATACCACACTTGAGCGTTGGCTCGCCAGAATCTGGTACTTGAAGATAAATGACTTCTTTATGGCTGTATGATTGCTTAAAGGGGTTGGCCACCTTATGCATAAAAAAATAAAAATGCCCCAGATAATAGCTAAAGCCAAGAGGTATTTGTATCATGACAGATATACTGTGTATGTATAATTTTTCTAATGTTTTGAGCATAGTATGCTCCCATTGATGAGAGGCTGTGTGGGCGGAGCAGCTGCAAAGTGAAAGTAACAATCCCAGCATGCATCACAGCAAGCATCTTCAGAGCAGTGGTCACATGACCTCCCTGGCCAACTTTGATACCATAGTAACAGCAGCACGTCATCTCATCACAGACAAGTTAGCATAAGGCTCCATTCACACGTGTGAATGTACCCTAATGGTAAGAATCTCCCAATACACATATATATACAATACAAATATATATACACTGATGTATATACGCCTATATAGAGATTTATATACACACCGATGTGTATACACATAAATATATATACACTGATGTATATACACCTATATACAGATTTATATACACTGATGTGTATATATATATATATATATTTATAGATACAGATGTATATAAATAAATGTGTGTGTATATATATATATATATATATATATATATATATATATCATACACACACATATATATACACAGGGTCGGACTGGAGTACCTAGGGCCCACCAGAGGAAATAATTCTTGGGGCCCACCATAAAGAAATATCTGTGTTTGTTATCCCTGTACGGTGACATCACTGTGTTTATTATCCCTGTACAGTGACATCGCTGTGTTTATTATCCCTGTACTGTGACATCACTGTGTTTATTATCCCTGTACAGTGACATCGCTGTGTGTATTATCCCAGTGCAGGAAGAGGTAAGTGGTCTGTGTTTGTTTGTTTGTTTTCTATTTTTCAGGGTCGTGAATGCAGAGGACTACGTCGGATTCGGTGGACTACGTCGGACCAGCTTTTTATTAGTGTGGCAGGCCAGCACTAACCCCAACATCTATTACCTCGGCACCCACCGCCACCAGGGGTGCCGGGAAGAGCCGGGTACCCGCAGGACCGGACCTTCTAAATTGAGGGTCTGGCTCTGGGGTGGCTGTAGGCTGGTACCATTAGGCTGGGAAGGGCCAATAACCGTGTCCCTTCCCACCCTGGTAGTGCCAGGCTGCCGCTGCTGGTTGTATCTGGCTGGCGAAGGAAAAAAGGGGGGGACCCCACGCCATTTTTTTACAAAAATAAATAAATAAATTCAAAAAAATGGCGTGGGGTCCCCCCCTTTTTTACTTTGCCAGCCAGATACAACCAGCAGCAGCAGCCTGGCACTACCAGGGTGGGAAGGGACACGGTTATTGGCCCTTCCCAGCCTAATGATACCAGCCTGCAGCCGCCCCAGAGCCAGACCCTCAATTTAGAAGGTCCGGTCCTGCGGGTACCCGGCTCTTCCCGGCACCCCTGGTGGCGGTGGGTGCCGAGGTAATAGATGTTGGGGTTAGTGCTGGCCTGCCATACCGGCAAGCACTAAGCCCAGTATTAGTAATCAGGGCCGTCTGTAGATAGCCATGATTACTAAAACTGTAGTATTGTAAAAAAAAAAATACACACACAAGTATAAAACATTTTATTGAAATAAACACTCCCCCAGACACCTGTTTGACCATTTTATTAAAAAAAAAAAAAAAAAAAAAAAAAAAGCTGGTCCGACGTAGTCCACCGAATCCGACGTAGTCCTCTGCATTCACGACCCTGAAAAATAGAAAACAAACACACAAACACAGACCACTTAACTCTTCCTGCACTGGGATACACAGCGATGTCACTGTACAGGGATAATAAACACAGTGATGTCACAGTACAGAGATAATAAACACAGTGATGTCACTGTACAGGGATAATAAACACAGTGATGTCACAGTACAGAGATAATAAACACAGTGATGTCACCGTACAGGGATAACAAACACAGATATTTCTTTATGGTGGGCCCCAAGAATTATTTCCTCTGGTGGGCCCTAGGTACTCCAGTCCGACCCTGTACACATAAATATATATACACTGATGTATATACACCTATATACAGATTTATATGCACCGATGTAGATAAACATAAATATATATACACTGATCTATATACGCCTATAGACAGATTTATATACACCGATGTGTATACACATAAATATATATACACTGATGTATATACGCCTATATACAGATTTATATACACCGATGTGTATACACATAAATATATATACACTGATGTATATATGCCTATATACAGATTTATATACACCGATGTGTATACACATAAATATATATATATATATACAGATTTATAAGCACTGATGTGTATGTGTATATATATATATTTATAGGCACATATGTATATACACATATATAGATTTCTAGACACAGTTGTATATACACACACACATATATATATAGATTTATAGATACAGATGTATATACATAGATGTATATAAATGATTATATATATATATATATATATATACATATACAGATACATATACAGATAGACACACATAGAACACAGAAAGATAGATACACACACATAAATATATATATATATATAGAGAGAGAGAGAGAGAGAGATACACATATATATACACATATATATATATATATATATATATATATATATATAACACACACACATATATATATATATATATATACACACATATAGATACACACACAAACATATATATATATATTTATAGATACAGATGTATATATATAGATGTATATAAATGATTATATATATATATATATATATATATATATATATATATATATATATATACACAGATACAGATAGATACACACACACACACACATATATATATATATATATACACTCACCGGCCACTTTATTAGGTACACCTGTCCAACTGCTCGTTAACACTTAATTTCTAATCAGCCAATCACATGGCGGCAACTCAGTGCATTTAGGCATGTAGACATGGTCAAGACAATCTCCTGCAGTTCAAACCGAGCATCAGTATGGGGAAGAAAGGTGATTTGAGTGCCTTTGAACGTGGCATGGTTGTTGGTGCCAGAAGGGCTGGTCTGAGTATTTCAGAAACTGCTGATCTACTGGGATTTTCACGCACAACCATCTCTAGGGTTTACAGAGAATGGTCCGAAAAAGAAAAAACATCCAGTGAGCGGCAGTTCTGTGGGCGGAAATGCCTTATTGATGCCAGAGGTCAGAGGAGAATGGGCAGACTGGTTCGAGCTGATAGAAAGGCAACAGTGACTCAAATTGCCACCCGTTACAACCAAGGTAGGCAGAAGAGCATCTCTGAACGCACAGTACGTCGAACTTTGAGGCAGATGGGCTACAGCAGCAGAAGACCACACCGGGTGCCACTCTTTTCAGCTAAGAACAGGAAACTGAGGCTACAATTTGCACAAGCTCATCGAAATTGGACAGTAGAAGATTGGAAAAACGTTGCCTGGTCTGATGAGTCTCGATTTCTGCTGCGACATTCGGATGGTAGGGTCAGAATTTGGCGTCAACAACGTGAAAGCATGGATCCATCCTGCCTTGTATCAACGGTTCAAGCTGGTGGTGGTGGTGTCATGGTGTGGGGAATATTTTCTTGGCACTCTTTGGGCCCCTTGGTACCAATTGAGCATCGTTGCAACGCCACAGCCTACCTGAGTATTGTTGCTGACCATGTCCATCCCTTTATGACCACAATGTACCCAACATCTGATGGCTACTTTCAGCAGGATAATGCGCCAGGATAATGCGCCATGTCATACAGCTGGAATCATCTCAGACTGGTTTCTTGAACATGACAATGAGTTCACTGTACTCAAATGGCCTCCACAGTCACCAGATCTCAATCCAATAGAGCATCTTTGGGATGTGGTGGAACGGGAGATTCGCATCATGGATGTGCAGCCGACAAATCTGCGGCAACTGTGTGATGCCATCATGTCAATATGGACCAAAATCTCTGAGGAATGCTTCCAGCACCTTGTTGAATCTATGCCACGAAGAATTGAGGCAGTTCTGAAGGCAAAAGGGGGTCCAACCCGTTACTAGCATGGTGTACCTAATAAAGTGGCCGGTGAGTGTATATATATATATATATATATATATAGAGAGAGAGAGAGAGAGAAAGAGAGAGAGATACACATAAAAAAAAAAATATATATATA
Organism: Rhinella marina; assembly: GCA_900303285.1. NCBI lineage: Eukaryota > Metazoa > Chordata > Amphibia > Anura > Bufonidae > Rhinella > Rhinella marina. The sequence continues at coordinate 16,429 of ONZH01011493.1, forward strand.
TATATATATATATATATATATAGAGAGAGAGAGAGAGATACACATATATATACACACATATATATAGATAACACACACACACACACATATATATATACACACACATATAGAGAGATACACACACAAACACACATATAGAGAGAGATAGATAGACACACACACACACACTATATATATATATATATATATATGTATATATACACATTTACACTTACTTTTTACTTTTAGGGCTTCTTCAATGGGAAAGTCACCAGACGCGAGTCTCCTTGCTCCTGGAAGCTACACAGTCCAGTCAGAGCCGGAGCTGGCAGCGCGGCAAAATTACTAACAGACTGGGCATGCGCTGCTCTGCAGCGCTGGAGAAGCTGCGCAGGCGCAGTGTGAATGAAGACATGGACGAGCTTTCTCAGAAGCTCCTCCATGTCGCGTGCAGCCATGGACGAAGTGGCTGAGCGGCAGAGCGGGGCTCAGGGGGCGGAGCTTACAATACAATATTTTCCATCAGGATTTTTTAAATAAAGTATATTTAAGATCTTTCTTTTACATTGCCCCCAACCATGTAAAATAATGTTGAAATATAGTGGCCAACCCCTTTAATTATTATATTTAATCATCACCTGAGCATATTTTATATTACATATATAGTTTATTATATAAGCATAATATTCAATAAAGTCAGTTTTGGTTTCGTTGCATTTGGTGTTGCATTCGTTGTTTCAACTACTTCCTGAACTCACTGTAAGACAATGTTTAACTTATTAAATTATTTTCTGATTACACATTTCCTTCAAGTTGGTTAGTAGCTTTGTGTGTCCTGGTTATTACCTGCCTCATTACACAAGACATTGGCAAATGCTTTCCCTACAGGAGGTGGAGGGGAGATAAATCCTTGAATGTTTTAGTTCAGTTGCAGCAGAACCTGCTTATTCAGACCACAGAAACTTGTGTTTAAAATGAACAGTACATATATAATGCTACTGAAGTCAAGGGAAAGCTTTCATATTGATGAGCTTCCGTTACACTAGAGATCTTGGATGATTTAGACCATTTACTGCTGAGTTAATCCATTTTCTGCCATCTGCCCATGCCTTTTGGCTGACCAAATATATCTATAGAAAAGCAGATCTGCAGTGCTGGGCTTTCTTTTTGTCAGTTGTTGTCGGGCAAAGATCTAGAAAGGTCATGCGTGCCAAATGACAGATGTGTATCCATTCAATAAAAGCCAACTCGCTATCTAAACCCTAATGGCAGTCAACCTTAGTCATCATCTACTTAAACATGTCTAAAAGGTTAGCATATGTTGCCTGAACATCTCTTTACATAGAAGAAGATTGAAGGCAGAAAAAGACCACTTGGTCCATCTAATCTGCCCTTTTATTATTCCTTTATTGTTATCTTAGGATAGATACATGTTTATCCCAGGCATGTTTAAATTCAGTTACTGTGGATTTATCAACCACCTCTGCTGGAAGTTTGTTCCAAGCTTCTACTACTCTTTCAGTGAAATAATATTTTCTAATGTTGTTCTTGATTTTTCCCCCAACTAACCTCAGATTTTGACCCCTTGTTCTTGTATTCAGTTTCTTATTAATAACCCTTTGTCATGGACATTCCTTTGACAGATAACAGGAGGTCTGTCAGATTGGCAACACGTGGGGTAATCTGATATGTTTTCCCTTTTTGTTGTTGCTTTTTACCACACCCTTTTCCCTCAGGTGCTCCTGGTGTGGTAATTGTCCCTCCCCTATTTATTGCTTCTTCTCCCACTATTCCTTGCGGTTTATAGTTTTAGTGTTGTGGTGGTGAGCAGCAGTTTGGTTTCAGCTGAGATCCTGGAGCCTCCATTTCTTCATTGAAAGATAAGTTTCCTTTTCCCTCCTGTTGTTTTGTTATTAGGCCTTAGGGAGACTCCTGTTCGTCCTTCCTTTTGGAGGAACAGGTAGACTCATTCCTGTCATTAGTTTCCAGGGTCCTATAGGGTCAGTTCAGTGTTTAGGTTCCTGTGTATGAACTTGCCTACATTTGAGGCCTGTTTATACTGGTAGATAGACAGAATTTGAGCCAGGGTTTCCTGTAGGAGGTGTCCATCTTCCTTCCTTAGTTTCTAGGCCTAATCTCCTTTCCCTCCTACACTTGGTTTGGTTTTCCCCCCCATACCTGCACGTGACACCCTTCCCATCTGAGCTTTATTCAGTCCTTTAACATATTTAAAGGTTTCAATCATGCCCCCCCCCCTTTCTCTTCTTTCCTCCAGACTATACATATTAAGAACTCTGAGTCTTTCTTGATAAGTTCTATGCTTTAGAGCTTCCACCATTTTTGTAGCTCTTCTTTGGACCCGTTCTATTTTAGCAATATCCTTTTGCAGGTGAGGTCTCCAGAATTGAACACAGTATTCCAGATGTGGTCTCACTAGAGCTCTATACAGAGGGATCACAATCTCCCTCTTTCTGCTTGTTATTCCTCTAGCTATGCAGCCAAGCATACGATTTGCTTTCCCTACCGCCTGGTTGCATTGGTTACTCATTTTGAGGCTGTCAGAGATGACTACCCCCAAATCCTTCTCTTCTGAAGTCTTTGTTCTTTACAAATGAAATATTGCAATAATATTTCATTATATCTTACAGACAAGATAGAACATTGTAAACTGGGGAATGAATACTAGCTATTGCCGATCTAAGGCTACTTTCACACTTAAGTTGTTGTTTTCTGGTATTGAGATCCGGCAGAGGATGTCTTCTGTTCCAGTAGCATTCCATTTTCTGACCGGACACGAAAATGCTGCAAGCTGCGTTTTGTGTCTGGTCATAAAAACAGGAAAAAATAGACCCGTCACTGAAAACAATGCAATGCAAGTCAATGGCTTTTTAGGAGCCTATAAAACCAGATCCGTCACCCATTGACTTTCAATCTATTTAGTGACGGATCCGTTTTTTTACATTTTGATTTCACACAACCGCATCCTGACAGAACAGATGCATACTGATGTGTAAAATCAAAACTGATCCGTTAACAACGCAAGTGTGAAAGTAGCCTAACAGCTGATGAGGAATGAAACATTTAGAGATGATCACCCAGCTATGACCAATAACCCTGTACATATGAAAAGAAGCATACATACATAATACCCATGAGGGCTTACAGTCTATGAGGTATGGAGGAAGGACACAGTAGGTGAGGGTAAAGCTGGTCATGGTGGTATAGCAGCAGCAGGGTCACTGGTTGTGGGCTTGTCTGAAGAGGTGGGTTTTCAGGCTTCTTTTGAAGGATTCCACTGTAGGTGTGAGTGTGATACGTTGGGGTAGAGAGTTCCAGAGTATGGGGGATGCACGGGAGAAATCTTGGAGGCGATTGTGAGAAGAGGTGATAAGAGGAGAGGAGTTTCTTGGTGTTTCTGCCTCTTTTCATCCCGGTGAACTTGTGACTAGTCAAATGATCAGCAGCATTTTGATTTTTTGAGTTTGTAGCTAGGTCTAATTAGATTCAGGACAGCCCGGAATGAATAATAATAATAATACCCTGATGGTCTTTTCTGACCTTTGAGGGACAGACCATAAAAATAAAACATAGAATTATACACTTTAAAAACATATACAAAAACATAACTCGCCCCCCAAACTTTTCCCCGTGCAGATTGTTGTGAAGTGAACATGTGATATATCAAAATTTAACACAAATAGAAGGTTTGGTTTAGGTAATACATTATTTTTATAGTGCAAAAAATTGTAAATATATATATATATACATACAAACATTTTAACAACCCTAAAAAATATTTTTTTTTAAAAGAACCAAAACCGTTATATGAAAAAAAGGTATGAAAAGAAAATGGAATTATTCCTGGAAAAAAAATCTGAAAAATTCACATGATAAGCATGTAAAATCATGGCTAAAATGTGTCTGGCTAGTTACTAAACAAAACAAAGTGTTTGTATTACATATAAATGTAGTGACAATTTTGGAAATCAGCTCTTGCTAAGCAGAGATACTAAACCACTAGGTCCAGAATGATTTCATGTTGTTTTTCACACCTAAGTTTCCATGCCAACAGTAATCTGTAGCAATGGGCATAATAATAACAATAATAATAATAATTTAGTGCTGTGGGAAAAGCCTGCACAAAACATATCAAATTGCAATAAAAACATGATTGATAACACAGGAAAGTCTCTTTAAAATCTGAGAAAATTGAATGCCTTATGCACTCTCCCATGTACATGTTTCAATGTGTTGAATGTCTGTTTACCTCCTATAGTAATCATATCTTCTGTTTACATTCAATGTCACTAAGTCTACATAAATAGCTTCAGTCTGTAAACCAAACAATGCTGTGATGGTTTTCAATAACTAAACAACCAGGCCCTCTGTGTATTCTTGCATTAAGAGTGTGTACTTGCAATTTTTGCTTTTATTTCCCTGTTGAGACTAGTGGATAAACATTCAGTGGATGCCAAATATTCACATTTCCTGCAGTCTTTCCTGCAGTTACCTGCATATTTTTAATAGAAAAACATAACATAAAACAGCATATCATCTAGAAATTAAAACATTCCATTCATGCTATATGAAATTATATAAAAGCACAAAGTACATATTGTATTATAGATACAATTAATAGTAAACAGTCCTTGTGATAGTTCACAATTTAATTGGTGCATGGCAGGAGAAATAGTCTATAAGTCTTCTTTTAAAAACTAAAAAAAACAAAACTACAAATAATACATTTCCCTATAAACATAACAAAATGTATACCAGGATAAAAGAGTACTGTGACTTTGATGTTAAAGGGGTTGTCTCACTTCAGCAACTGGCATTCATCATGTAGAGAAAGTTAATACAAAGCATTTACTAATGTATTGTGATTGTCCATATTGCCTTCTTTGCTGGCTGGATTCATTCTTCCATTGCATTATACACTGTTTGTTTCCATGGTTACAGACAAACTTGCAATTAAGCAATAGAGGCCGTGCTTGCACATTGTGGAAAAAAGTGCCATCCTATGAGCACTCCCATGGCAACAGCTACCATGAGTTCCTATAGTGTGCAATCACAACCGCTGATGATGGATTGCAGGGTGGTTGCAACCACGGAAACGAGAAGTGTACAATGTGATGGGAAAATGAATCCAGCCAGCAAAGGAAACTATATGGACAATAACAATACATTATTAAGTGGCTTGTATTAAAGGGAGTCTTTCACCAGTTTTTCACCTATATAGCTAACAGCACTGCCCCACAGAAGATTGCATACACATCCCAGACATACCTGTGTGCACTGTGTGCCTGTATTACATGTCCAGAAAAAGCACTTTTATTCTGCAGAAAAACACCTCCCAAGTGCCCAGCTCTGCTGCTGCTGCAAACCAGACTGGAGAGAGGAGGGCTGATTTAGCTGCTCATATCTTGGGGTTGGTAGCAGATAGAAAAATGGTTGTGATCTTCTCTGAAAGCTGACATTCTAAGCTTTCAAACGATACCAAAATCATCAGCATTATATCCAGTATATCAGAAGATATAGCTGTTACAAATCGAGTCAGGAGGGAAAGCTGTTTTTAGTTTCACTTTCAGCTGGGCACTTGGGAGCTGTTTTCCAGCAGAATAAAAGTGCTTTTTCTGAACATGTAATACAGAAACAAAGTGCACACAGGTATGTCTGGGATGTGTCTGTAATCTTCTGTCGGGCACTGCTGTTAGTTATATAGGTAAAAAACAGGTGAAAGACTCCCTTTAAAGGGATTCTGTCACCAGGATTTGGCCTATAAAGTTATTCACACTACCGGATTGTGCTCATTGCGGTGAATGTAAAAAAGTTATTCTTATTGATCCCAGAGATGTATTTTATGTAAAAAAATCATTTTTTGTGATATGCAAATTACTTACATAAGGAGCCCAAGGGGATGTGCCCAGCGCCGTTGGAGCCCGGCCACGCCGCAACTGTTGGAGCCCAGCACCGCCCACCTCATTATTATTCACTGCAAATCTTCAAGCAGCCTTCCTCCGGCACCAGCGTAATCCTGCGCAGGCGCAGTACCTCAAGCAGTCTGCGCCCGTGCGGTCTACTGGCATCGGCATCAAGGAGATAAGTGCGCATGCGCCTGCGCGGGATTACGCTGGTGCCGGAGGAAGGCTTCTTCAAGATTTGCAGTGAATAATGATGAGGTGGGCGGTGCTGGGCTCCAACAGTTGCGGCGTGGCCGGGCTCCAACGGCGCTGGGCTCCTTATGTAAGTAATTTGCATATCACAAAAAACGATTTTTTTTACATAAAATACATCTCTGGGATCAATAAGAATAACTTTTTTACATTCACCAGAATGAGCACAATCCAGTAGTGTGAATAACTTTATAGGCCAAATCCTGGTGACAGAATCCCTTTAACTTTCTCTACATGATAAATGCCACTTACTGAAGTGAGAAAACCCCTTTAATGTATGTTAAATGTTTATAGTATATTGTTAAATGAGGAGGGCGCTCCAGATTGGATTTATAATAGGTGATTGGACATTACGAAATGGAGCCCTGGAAGATAAATCTGTTTAAAACTCAAGATGAAACGATCATGTGGCAGGACGTCTTATAGCTCCTCCATTTTTATTTGCTTTTAATTTTTCTAATCTTGTGAGTACCCAATGCATCTTCTGGAGAAATCACTTGTGTTACAGTGGTTCACTATTGAAGGTTTTCTCTCCATTTCCATATATAAGATTGAGGATTGCCTGAAGATTACGTGAAAGTGCAGAAGCTAGCGAGGAGCCAGAGCTGAGTGGTGGATGGCAATGGTAGTCGCTCTGGTTGTTACAGTCAATCAAAGTGGCTTTCCTCACACCGTTGTTCCCTACAGCCATTTAGTGAAAGGAAGGCACACTTTTTCTTCCCCTCATGTTGGGGTTCCAGCTTGAAGGTAGTCGGGGTGTCCATGATGTTGAGTTTTGCATGGTGTAAGGCAGGGGGTTGTGTAAAGTGCAATGTCGAATGTATGGTGCAGGAGACAGTTACCAGGCCAGATGTAGCAGACTAAACATCTCTTGACTGAAGTGGAAAACAAGAGTTGTAGTACATTCAATGATAGAGAAACACAGTTCCAACTATACCCTGTGAAATTCTTCCCATATGACGATGCATGGATTATGGCAAGGATGGGAGTTATGGCCCTCTTCCTTCTCTGTCTCTTCTTGAAGAATCTATGGTGGGCAATCACACTCTGTAATGTTCACTGAGGCATAAAGGGTTTTAGATATTTGACTGGCCAGTGCATATCTAAGTATAAAGGGTGTCTTAACAGTGTCCCTCACTGCAGTAAACAGATTTTTGTAGCAGGTTACCTTACTGACCCCATTGATTGGCCATCCAGACTCTAGGTTCTCTAGTTCTCTCCTTTTTCTTACTCCTTCTCTCGTTCTGTAAATCATCCAGAGATCAGTAGGTCTCAGTAGCTTTAAAATGAAAGCTGTAAGTACTCTATATTTATTGTGTAACCTTTCCTGAAAAACAGTAAAGTTCCTTTAATGTGACATTTTTGTAGGGGAAACTTTCTTTTAATCAGGCAGGCATTGCTAACTAAAAGACTTCTGTATTTGTTGATTTACAGGTATATATATATATGGATTCATTTTGAATCCACTATCCTCTCCTGGCTTGGGCTCAAGAAACTACAGAGGTGTTATTTAAAAAATAATGCTGTGTGTGAAGCCAACTTAAAGTGGTTGCCTGAGATTATAAACATCGGGAAAGGCAGGCTATGGTATAAAATAACAAACGAAGAAGTAATTACCTGTTGAATCCCCCAACGCTCTATCATCACCACTTTAGTGTTTCTTACTGGCATTCGCTTACTGGGCTGCAGCAGTGATGACAACACTATATGACCACTTTTGCAACAGTATACATTCGAGACCAGTGACTGCAGCGGTTACACACTGTCGATACGACATCAGGACTGCAGTCCTCAAACAAAAATACCAGAAAGGTGTTCAAAAGTACTGGAACGTCGCCAATGATGTCAGCAGATTCAAAAGATAAGTAACACTTCTTTTATTATTTTATACCATTGCCGACCCTTGTCCCAATTTTTTAAGACTTTGAAAACCACATGGCCCTTAACCATAAAGGGGTTGCCTCACTTCAGCAAGTGGTATTTATAACCTAGAAAAAGTTAATACAAGACAATTACTAATGTATTGTTATTATCCATATTGCTTCCTTTCCTGGCTGGATTCATTTTTCCATCACATTATAGACTGCTTGTTGCCATGGTTATGACCACCCTGCAATCCATCAGCGGGGCCGTTTTTGCCACTGAAAAATGAAACCGGTCAAACAAAGGAAGCAATAGTAATAATAACAATACACTAGTAAGTGCCTTGTGTTAACTTATATAATAAATATATAAATATATAATAAATGCTATTTACTGAAGTGAGACAACTAGAGATTAGCAAACCCGACTGCAAAGTTCGGGTTCGTACAGAACTTTGCGAATTTGGGTACCTGGACCTAAACCTGGACTTTTTCACTGAAGTCCGGGTTCGGTATTCCGGTGATTTTATTATTTCCTGTTATAGCATGGTTATATAGGAAAATAATAGCATTCTTAAGACAGAATGCAAAACAATATAGCCATTTAAGGATACAAAAAAAAAAAATCACCTCATTCACTTGATCGCTCTGCAGCAGTTTCTTCTATATTTACTGAACGGGACCTGCCAAAGGACCTGCGATGTGTGCGATGATGTCACCACACTCTCTCACATCGTGACATCATCACGCATATCACAGTTCCTTTGGTAGGTCTGTTCATTGAAGATAGAAAAAGCTGATGCAGCACAATCAAATGGATGAGCTGAGTTGTTTTTGTTTTTAACCCTTAAATGGCTTAAGAATGCTATTATTTTCCTATATAACTATGTTATAACAGAAAATAATAAAGTGACTTTCGAGTCCCTATTGACTTTAATGGTGTACGGGGTCAAGTTCAGGTCCCAAAACCAAATTTTGACCTGAAGTTCGGCTGAACCCGGCGAACCCGAACTTATACGGGTATGCTCATCCCTAGAGACGACCCGTCTAAGCAAGCAAATACCAATTCATTTTTTTGCAATTGAATACCAAACAGCATGACCACCCATTACTTGGCAGCCCCGTTTTCCCATACCTCTAATACTTTAAGCTAATCCAGCCCCTATAATGATATAATAATCAGTCCTGCTAAATGACAAGTTGGGGACAGCAGGAAACATAGCTTTGTTACTTCTCACACCCTGCACTGATTCCAAAGACATTCTTCTTATTAGCCTTGCCTAAGGCAGACAAATCCTTGATCAGTATTAGACATTTACTTTTTATACTTTGAACTGAAAATATACTTTATACAGTGTATAAAGCATTATAGAATGTGTACAGATTGCCATAGTCATCTAGGGATATGTAAACATTTAGTCTTAGCTTCATGTTTTCTAAAACCAGATTCTTTATTATTCCACTTGGCAGCACATGATCAAGAAGCTATAAAAAGCTCATAAAATCTCACCAAGGAGCTGTTTCATACGATTGCAGAACTAAAACCTGATTCCATCTTCTCCAGGCTTGCAGAGCTCCACATGCTGTGAATGCTCCTCCTACTGGCTCTGTGAAATACTGCAGCCATTTTAATTCTGAATACACATAACCATTTCTTTTCCAGTGATGAGTGAAACTATGAGCAGTCACTTTTGCCTTTGACTCTTTATCTTTCATCTTATTATTCACATGAAAGTGATTTTTAAAATTTCTATATGAAAATCCAGATAAATAAACTCACAAATAAATCACCTATGCAACTGATGAATGACTGCAAACAAATATTGTAAAAATTAGTATTATTTTACTGCGTCCACCTTTAAATTACTGTAAGAAAATAAAGATAAGGAACCTGATCCTTTATGTGATCTTCAAGATCTTAGAAGCAGTGGCTGCATGAGTCCCAGAGATCTTGGCTCATAGACCACATCACAAGAATTCCACTCCTTCAAACTAACATGCCTGAGAAGAGAGCTGAGTAGTCTTGAAAGCTTTCTATCTTGTTATCATCTTTCCAATTAGCCATTTAAAGGTATCAACCCCTAAGAAATCTCATTTTTATATCTTCTATTTATTGGCTAACACGATACAAAGATATTTTTTACTCCTCCAAATGTCTTTTATAATCAATAGTGAGAACAGCTTTAAGGGAATGATGGACAGGGGAGCACAGGTCAATCCTCATTATGATTTATTAGTTTAGAAGTGATTGTAACAATAATGTTGAGGCCCATTTACATGATGATTGCTCAATTATTGGGGGGAAAAAAGCTCATTCTCAATAATTTCCCAAAGTAAATGTGCCACCAACCAAACAAGCAAAGCACTTGTTTGTTGGGTGGTGCCATCATTTTTCGACTCATAAAATCATTCATTTGTTGGCAACACATTGTCTTTTGTAAACAGGCATGGACTGCTGATAAACTTTCTGGAGCCAAAAAATTTTCATGGGGACGAGCGTTCATCCTCCTGCAGAGGGAATGATTGGTGCTTGTAAATGCAGCTTAAATGGGTGTATTGGGTGTACATGCCAGAAAGGACTGTTGCAGCAGCAGGTGAAAAAGAGCAGTGAAAACAAGAAGCAGGAAAATATACTGCAATATATATATATATATATATATATATATATATATATATATATATTGTGAAGTGTGGAGGAGATGAAGGCCATCTCTCCACCATACTGCTTGATGAAAAAAGGCAGGTCTACGAGGCACCTGGGATGAGCAGGATTAGTGCTACTGGGCCTAAAGAGGCCGGGCCTGTGCATCACCCTTAGGGCCGGTTCACGCAAAATTGCGAAATAGGTGCAGCCCCGTTCACTTCAATGATAGCGGGCAGCCGTGGCTCCGCAAACAAAAAATAGAACATGTCGCATTCTTGTCCGCAGTAGCGGACAAGAATAGGCATTTTGAATGGGGTGCCGGGCCATGTGTTCCGCAAATTGGCAAGAGAAAAGAGAAACAAAATTCAGACTAAGGCACTTGATGCCTGGAAAGACCTGTAACTTTTCCCTCGAATCAGGGACTGATTGGGACTGATAGTGTAATGGCCTACATATAGTTTAATGAATGTGCCTGACTGACTGAAATGTTATCTTTTCTTTTATTTTACTCACTTTTATAGTGCTAACATATTCCATAGCACGTTAAAGACATTACAATTGCTTACTGTCCCTATCAATATGTCTTTGGAGTGTGGGAGGAAACCCACGCAATCACAGGGAGAACATACAAACTCCATGCAGATATTGTCCTTGGACAGATTCAAACCTAGGACCTGAGTGCTGCAAGGTACCAGTGCTAATCATTGCCTTCATATTGACAGACGGCAACTGTTAAGCATGTAAAACTGTAAATATGTTACTATAGGTTTATCAGCAACATAATCTGTAAGTGTAAATGTTGTTTGTAGTAATAATTACACAATAGGCAATGCTGCACTACGAGGAAGTGATCAGAAAGGTTGCAGAGATGCTGCTTGAAGGAATTGCCTGATTTTGAAAGGTGCGTACATGTAATTATTTTACTTTTAAGGGATTTTGTAAAGGAAAACTGTCACCAGTTTTAAGGTGTCCTAACTAAGAGCAGCATAAGCTAGTGTTAGATCCCCTGAGCAAAACACTGGGTCACTTTCTTTAATAGACCAACTGTTTTTGCTAAAATCTCATATTGAACAGCTCCAGCATGTGTCAATTTTTTGCTCTACCCTGCTGGTATTATACCCGCACTACTCATCATGCTGCTGCCTCCATGCTTCTGCCTTGTGCTTCAGCCACTGTCTCTTTAGGGCAAATCCTTTCACAACCAATGACTGGGGGTCTATGGCTATTGAAGATAACCTCTCCAGTCAGAGGGTGCCTACGTTTTAGGCTTCCTGGTGACCAACGTATATGTTCTTATAGTCTAGTGATATTGTGATGTACCTTACTTTTTTCTTGTCTGTGCTCCAGCCCTAAACCTGTTTCAGTTTCAGTTGTTTTTTACCTTGTCCATCTGCCTTGCCTGTGGTCCTGCCAAGTATTTAGTCTGCCTTCCTCATCTGTATCTTTACTATCACCCTTCCTGCCTATTTATCCTGTGTCACCCACCATCTACGCATCAAGCATGCTGGATTGCAGAAACCTATGATCAAGTCTTAATGACTGTTCAGACTATACTTGTAATTTGTGTGTGTTTTTGGTGTGTTTTCTGTATTGTGAGCTTCTGGTGCTTACAGCAAACACCCTGACCCCTGTTGGTCAGCTGCCAACTACACCAGGACTATCCTAGGAAGTAGCAGTCTGGTTGGTTCCCTGCAGCGAAGGCCAGATCCCTGTACAAGGTGCATACCATTAGAGCGCTGGAATAATGGCCTTAGAGTTTAGCCCAAAGCAAAACCATTTAGTTGGCACAGTGGGTCCACACTAGCTGATCCGTAATACTGATGACTCCTCATATTAATGAGCTCCCAGCTTTCCTCACCTCTCTGTACATCTCAGTTGAAAAAAAACTGTCAATCAGATATAGGTGGGCGTGGAGAGCCAGGAGCTCATGAATATCAGGACTCATTGGCATGTAATGGAGCTGTTAGAACCTAGCAGCATGAAACTGGTGACAGATTCCCTTTAAATAGTAATAGTATTAAATAGGATCCTGCAAGAAAATATTAATAATTTACCTTTACTGTACCAGAGGTGGTTTAATACTAATAGAGATTATTAAATAATATGGAACATTATTATGTCAAAAAAGTAATAAGACCCTGAAAATCTGTACGGATTTTGATTAGAACGTATGGCTAAGCCATATGTATACCTTGATTTCCTCTATTTATTGGTTAATAATAACCTTGTTGGTGCAATTGCTTCAATGCTTGTATTATAAAGGATCTGACGTAAGAGATGAATGATTAATACATGCATGCAATCAGACAGGATTGGGGAGTTTGGAGCAATATAGGGTGTTTCAGAAGCATCAATGTTATTGAACCTACAGGCAGTGCTCAGAAATGACATCTCTCTAAACTGATCTGTTTAGCAGAATGGTGGGGGTAGATATCAATTCCTTTCAGGTCCCCTAGGAACAAGCCATTTAACTTCAATTTGTAATGTGAATGTGTAATTCAGTCCTGGAGCAAAATCTCTGCCTAGTCACTGTTTGCAAGCTTTTGAATTTTTGCCATCTGAATTCGTCTGAGGTTTTTTTTTTCTTCACATTAGCAATTAACCATTTAGTCATGTACAAATAATTGAGCGGTAATGCAGTATTACATGCATATAGTACGCTGGTCTCCTGAACCTGGTAGATAAAGGAGATCTTCAATAAACCTTTCCCATGTAATATAGAAATTGTTTAAAAGCTTGTTAAACTATGTATTTTTTTAAGTAATAGCATTTTTATCACGCTAAAGCTCCTACATGCTATCATATTACACTTCATGTTTGTACTGGGGCTGCCATAGACTTACATAGTACTTGTACTCTACCTTTGATTGCAATAGGGGAATTTTTTCTTGTTGACTTCGGTATAAATCTGTCATAAAAATATTCATAGCATGCCGTATCAAATATTTCTAGGAATGCTGTATCTCCAACATGCAACACTTGGCAGAGACTGTGCATTAGTGAATCGAGGCCAAATTTTTGCACACTCCAAATATTTTATTAGAATTCACTCTTATAGGTAAATCAGAGAAAAGGTGTGAACGTTTTCAGTGAAACAGACCTTCTTCAGACCATCTGACCACCAAGAATCCAAAAGATATGAAGCAGTAACGATGTACCGTAATTGTGATGTAATTGTCAGTGTGAGTAAGGGTTCACGAGCATAATTTTTTTTCTGTGTTTGTTCAGTGTTTTTTGTGGTCCGTATGCGCAACCGTTCATTTCAATGAGTCCGCAAAAAAAAAAAAAATATGGAAGTTACTCTGTGTGCATTCTATTTCTGTATGCCTGTTCCACATTCCACTGTTCTATTAGGGGCCAGCTGTTCAGTTTTGCAATATACGGAATGCACACGGACATCACCCGTATTTTTTGCGGATCCATGTTTTGCAGACGGCAGAATACATACACTTGTGTGCATGAGTCCTACAGCTTGACCCATACTAGTGAAAGCATCGCTTTATGTCTTCAGGACTCTCATATACCCATCTCTTGTCTGATAATGGTCTGTTTGACCAAAAACATTTGAACCTTTTATCTGATTTGCTTATAAGAGTGATTTTTAAGAAAAGTAAATTCCCCTTTGAACTTTGAGCGTGCAGATATTTATGCAAATATGTAGTCTGGATGTCTGGGTGGGAACATACCACCTGTATCTCCCATTTTAACTAGAGTGCCATGATCTACAAATTATAAATGCTGATCATGGGGCTTCGCAGCAAGGAGATGTATAGATGTAGCAGAGTTAACAATCATACTTGATTTATCACTAGAGATGAGCGAGCATGCTCGTCCGAGCTTGGTGCTCGTTCGAGTATTACGGTACTCGTAAGTGCTCGCTGCTCGGACGAGTATCTCGCCATGCTCGAGGAAATGACATCTTCCGCATTGTGCATTTTTGGCGCCTATAAACTCAGCCAATCACAAGCCAGGAGACTCTGCGGTACACCCAGCATCACGTGGGGCCCTTACATGTCGATAGCAGGGGTTGGCTGGCCTGATCAGGTGACCCTGGAATATACTAGTGACTGCCCGCGGTGCTCGGCTCAGATGCTGTCTGGATGTCGTTAGGGACAGAGCTGCTGCGTTTCAGGGAGAGTGTTAGGGCCTGGATTTAGTTCTCTGTTAGGGAGGAGTGATCTTAAAAGAAACAACAGCCCTTCTAAGGGCTACAAGTAGAGATGAGCGAGCATGCTCGTCTGAGCTTGGTGCTCGTTCGAGCATTAGGGTACTCGTAAGTGCTCGCTGCTCGGACGAGTATCTCGCCATGCTCGAGGAAATGGCAACTTCCGCATCGTGCTTTTTTGGCGCCTAAAAACACAGCCAATCACAAGCCAGGAGACTCTGCGTACCACCCAGCATCACGTGGGGCCCTTACATGTCGATAGCAGGGGTTGGCTGGCCTGATCAGGTGACCCTGGAATATACTACCGACTGGCCGCGGTGCTCGGCTCAGATGCCGTCTGGATGTCGTTAGGGATAGAGCTGCTGCCTTTCAGGGACAGTGTTAGGGCCTGCATTTAGTTGTCTGTTAGGCAGGGATCACCCACAAAGAACCCAACAGCCCTTCTAAGGGCTAGAAGACATTTTATTTTATTTTTTTTGTCACTTGGCTGGCTGGCACTAGTAGTGCAGCTATCGCCATATCTAACCCTGGTTTTTTTTATTGTTCTATCTCAGTGATACAAATCCATTGCACACAGCACTGTGGAACCATTCTGTGTGTCACAGTTCAGCACTGACTCACTCCAATCCATATATACTGTCCAGGTGACACTTTCTGTACGTCACAGAATACAACCAAGTCATTTGCTACCAATATCATCTACCGCTTGATCCAGAAAATTCTCTGTGCGACATTGGTCTGGGTCGCAGACTAAATAGCCACCGTTAACAGGGTGTCAGTCAGTTCTACCATAGTTCTTGCACGTCACGTTCCCAAAAAAAACAAAATATAAAAAAAAATTTTATTTTTTCAGTTGTTTTAGCTCAGTGATACAAATCCATTTTACTCAGCTGTGTGTAACCTTTCTGTGTGTCACAGTTCAGCACATTCGCTCCCATCCGTATATACTGTCCAGGTGACACTTTCTGTACGTCACAGAATACAACCAAGTCATTTGCTACCAATATCATCTACCGCTTGATCCAGAAAATTCTCTGTGTGACATTTGTCTGGGTCGCAGACTAAATAGCCACTGTTAACAGGGTGTCAGTCAGTTCTACCATAGTTCTTGCACGTCACGTTCCCAAAAAAACAAATTTAAAAAAAATATATAAAAAAACAAATATAAAAAAAAAAAATAGTTTTTCAGTTGTTTTAGCTCAGTGATACAAATCCATTTTACTCAGCTGTGTGTAACCTTTCTGTGTGTCACATTTCAGCACACTCGCTCCCATCTGTATATACTGTCCAGGTGACACTTTCTGTACGTCACTTAATTCTACCAGACTGAACAAGTTTGTGGGTTTCAGTACACCAGGCCCGTTTAATTTTTTTTTATATCATACACTTATATAGAAACAATGTTGAACCCCAGGGCTAAGGGTCGAGGACGAGGGCGTGGGCGTGGGCATTCAATTACTGCAGGGGGCAGAGGCCGTGGTCCTGGGCAGGGTGAGACAGTATCTGCTGATGAGGGAGCTGTGGAATGCCGCAGAGTTACACTCCCTAGCTTCATGTCTCAACTTAAAGGGACACGTGGTAGAGGACTGTTGAAACCACAACAGTGCGAACAGCTGATCTCGTGGATTGCGGACAATGCTTCAAGTAATTTGTCCACCAGTCAGTCTTCCACGCAGTCCACCCACGTTACCCAAGGGAGCACTCCTATGTCTCCTCCACCTCAACCTCCTTCCCCCCAGTCTGCGGTTGGGGTCCTGCGTCGTCATTCTAACTACACCCGGCTGTTGTCACCACCACACACGTTAGCCCAGGGGGCACTCCTCTGGCTCTTCCAGCGAAACCTCCTTCCCCCCAGCCTGCCACCCCACCTACAGGCCCTCTCTCCAAACAATTTACGTCTTTGTCCTATCTTTCTCTCTCTCTCTACAAACTATTTTTCCGGATAGCTGCCATATACGGTATTAAACTGAGTAGTATACATAGAAGACATACCACACTTGATCAAGCTCATAATTTACGACTGTACCGGTTGATGCTAAATTTTTAAGTTGGGGTCCTGCGTCGTCATTCTAACTACACCCAGCTGTTGCCACCCCCACACACGCTAGCCCAGGGGGCACTCCTCTGGCTCTTCCAGCGAAACCTCCTTGCCCCAGCCTGCCCCCCACCTACAGGCCCACTCTACAAACAATTTACCCGGATAGGGGACGTATTAGATGTTGTACTGATGTTTTTTTTTGTTCTTCTTTTAATTGCCTCCTGACCTGTGATAGGCAGAGCATGGACACGTCCCCTTAGCTGCAGTGGGAAAGACACTCCCCTGGCCAGAGCAAGCTCTTTTTCCGTTTTCCGTGTTCGAAAAATCCATTAAATATAGGGTCCCAAGATAGGGGACGTATACGGTATTAAACTGAGAAGAATTGATACCATACGGGTTAAAGCAACAGTTTTCCCAAATCCATCCGGCTGTTGTCACCACCACACACAATAGCCCAGGGGGCACTCCTCTGGCTCTTCCAGCGAAACCTCCTTCCCCCCCACCTACATGCCCTCTCTCCAAACAATTTTCCCGGGTAGGGGGACGTATTAGATATTGTACTGATTCTGAATTGCCTCCTGCAATAGACGGGAATTGAACCCAAATCAACTGCTTGGGAAGTAGCTATGCTCACCACTATACCACCAGCAGGCACAGCAACTGATAAGAACAGATACTAAACTTGATTTCAGCTGCAGTGCCAGCATGAGCAGTGGTGTCACCTGCAGGCGGTGATGGACCTTCGTTGCACTTAGTTGGGTGCTTCCCTAACATGTGATGGGTATTTACCTCGCCTTTCTTGGTCTGGGTGAGCACAATTGCCATGAGGGTAACCACCAGGCTGTTGCCTGAGGATTTGGGGTAATGGTGGGATTAAGCAGCCTCAGAGGCATCCATGCATGCTGCCCCTGCTGTTTCCTCTCCATTTCCGTGGTGTTTCCATCATTTTCTGAGGTTTCCAGGTTTTCACCCAGCCTTCCCTAGGCAGAGCCTTGGTCCCCCACAAAAATGCTCGAGTCTCCCATTGACTTCAATGGGGTTCGTTATTCGAAACGAGCACTCGAGCATCGGGAAAAGTTCGACTCGAATAACGAGCACCCGAGCATTTTAGTGCTCGCTCATCTCTAGCTACAAGACATTTTTTTTGTCTCCTGGCTGGGCTGGCTGGCTGGCACTAGTAGTGCAGCTATCGCCATATATAACCCCCTTTTTTTTATTGTTATATCTCAGTGATACAAATCCATTTCATACAGCAGTGTGGAACCATTCTGTCTGTAACAGTTCAGCTGTCCACTCACCACAAACCACAATCCGTATTTTCTGTCCAGGTGACCCATACCAGGTGACCCGTCACGTAATCAAATACGGTCTTTTGCTTTCACTGATACAGCTACATTACAAAAATCTCTGTGCGACATTTGTCTGGGTTGCAGTCAAAATAGCCACAGTCAGCAGGGGCTGAGTTTGCTCTCTGATAGTTTCTGCACGTCACGTTAAAAAATAAATATATAAAAAAAATATTTAAAAAAAATATATAAAAAAATAGTTTTTTTGTTGTTTTATCTCAGTGATACAAATCCATTTCACACAGCTGTGTGTAACCATTCTGTGTGTCACAGCTCAGCTGTTCAGTCACCACAATCCATATTTTCTGTCCAGGTGACCCATTCTGTATGTCACGTCAGTAAAAAAAGGTCTTTTGCTCTCACTTATACAGCTACATTACAAAAATCTCTGTGCAACATTTGTCTGGGTTGCACTTAAGCAGACCAAGTCTGCCTAATCTAATAGTTTCAGTGTAATTGCTCCATACTGCACGGTACATAATAACATACGTAATTTTGCTCTAACTTATCCACCTATATACAAACCGCAATCCGTATTTTCTGTCCAGGTGACCCATTCTGTACGTCACGTCAGTAAAAAAGGTCTTTTGCTCTCACTGATACAGCTACATTACAAAAATCTCTGTGCGACATTTGTCTGGGTTGCACTTAAGCAGACCAAGTCTGCCTAATCTAATAGTTTCAGTGTAATTGCTCCATACTGCACGGTACATAATAACATACGTAATTTTGCTCTAACTTATCCACCTATATACAAACCACAATCGGTATTTTCTGTCCAGGTGACCCATTCTGTACGTCACGTCAGTAAAAAGGTCTTTTGCTCTCACTTATACAGCTACATTACAAAAATCTCTGTGCGACATTTGTCTGGGTTGCAATTAAGCAGACCAAGTCTGCCTAATCTAATAGTTTCAGTGTAATTGCTCCATACTGCACGGTACGTAATAACATACGTAATTTTGCTCTAACTTATCAACCTATATATGTTCTTGTTCAGATTGAACAAGTTTGTGGGTTTCAGTACAGCAGGCCCATTTATTTATTTTTTTTATATAATACACTTATATACAGAAAATGTTGAACCCCAGGGCTAAGGGTCGAGGACGAGGGCGTGGGCATTCAATTACTGCAGGGGGCAGAGGCCATGGTCCTGGGCAGGGTGAGACAGTACCTGCTGATGAGGGAGCAGGGGAACGCCTCAGAGCTACACTCCCTAGCTTCATGTCTCAACTTACAGGGACACGTGGTAGAGGACTGTTGAAACCACAACAGTGCGAACAGCTGATGTCGTGGATTGCGGACAATGCTTCAAGTAATTTGTCCACCAGTCAGTCTTCCACGCAGTCCACCCACGTTACCCAAGGGAACACTCCTCTGGCTCCTCCACCTCAACCTCCTTCCCCCCAGTCTGCCCCCTCCCAGGAAAATTTGGAATGCGATCCGGCATACTCTCAGGAACTGTTATCTGGACCCTTCCCAGAGTTACAAACCACTTCTCAGGTTGCTGCTGACCTCGTTCCCGATGCCCAAGTTTTCCAACTGTCGCAGTCTGTGGGTGATGATGATGATGAGAATGTTGACTTAGTGGAAGAAGTTTGTAAAGAGGTGTCGGACGATGAGGAGACATGGTTGTCAGACAGTGGTGAAGTTGTTGTCAGGGCAGGAAGTCCGAGGGGGGAGCAGACTGAGGAATCGGAGGATGACGAGGTGATTGACTCAAGCTAGGTTGATATGCCGAGTGAAGACAGTGCTTCTGAGGCGGAGGCGAGTGCTGCACCAGAACAGGTTGGAAGAGGCAGTGGTGTGGCCAGAGGGAGAAGCAGGGCCAGAGCTGGTGCATCAGCAGCTATCGCCATATATAACCATTTTTTTTTATTGTTATACCTCAGTGATACAAATCCATTTCATACAGCAGTGTGGAACCATTCTGTCTGTCACAGTTCAGCTGTCCACTCACCACAAACCACAATCCGTATTTTTACCACTGTTTCACTTAGTGAAGCTCCCGTGGTGAGGCCTAGATGTTCGCAAGTCTGGAGGTTCTTTAAAGAAAGTGAGGATGACCGACAGACTGTGGTGTGCAACCTGTGCCACACCAGGATCAGCAGGGGTGCCACCACTACTAGCCTAACCACCACCAGCATGCGCAGGCATATGAGTGCTAAACACCCCACTTAATGGAACCAAGGCCGTTCACCTCCTGCAGGTCACACCACTGCTCCTTCCCCTGTGTCACTCGCTGCCTCTGCTAGTCAACCCTCTGCCCAGGACCCCGGAACGAGTGCCTCCCGCTGGAAAACCACACCTTCACCTCCACGATCCTCCACCAATGTGTCCCAGCGCAGTGTTCAGCTGTCTTTACAGCAGACGCTGGAGCGCAAGAGGAAATACAGTTCCACCCACATGCTCAAGCCCTCAACGTCCACATCTCCAAATTGCTTAGCCTGGAGATGCTGCTCTATAGGCTGGTAGAGACCGAGGCCTTTCGCAATCTCATGGCGGTGGCTGCCCCTCGGTATTCGGTCCCCAGCGCCACTATTTTTCCCGATGTGCCGTCCCAGCCCTACACCAGCACATGTCACAGAACATCATCCGTGCCCTGACCAATGCTGTTTCTGAGAAGGTCCACCTAACCACGGACACGTGGACAAGTGCTGCCGGGCAGGGACACTATATCTAACTGACGGCACATTGGGTTAACTTGGTGGAGGCTGGGACCGAGAATGACCCTGGGGCCACTCATGTACTGCCCACACCGAGGATTGCGGGGCCTACCTCGGTCACGGTCTCTCAGACGTATTATGCCTCCTCCTCCGACTCCTCCTCCTCCACCTCCTCCTCCGAATTACCATCCATAGGCACGGCGCCTTCAGTCGGTAGCTCTAGGCGCAGCAGCAGTGCCGTGGGTAAGCGCCAGCAGGCGGTGCTCAAACTGCTGAGCTTAGGTGACAAAAGGCACACCGCCCAAGAGCTGTTACAGGGCATCACGTCGCAGACCCATCTGTGGCTGGCACTGCTGAACCTCAAGCCAGGCATGTTGTGTGTGACAACGGGCGTAACCTGGTGGCGGCTCTGCAACTCGGCAGACTGACACATGTGCCATGCCTGGCCCACGTGTTCAATCTAATAGTTCAGCGGTTCCTCAAGACATACCCCAATCTGTCTGATTTGCTCACCAAGGTGCGCCGCATCTGTGCACATTTCCGCAAGTCGACCACAGATGCTGCCACTCTCAGGGCAGCGCAGCGCCGCCTACAACTGCCCACTCACCGACTGTTGTGAGACGTGCCCACGAGATGGAATTTGACATTAAACATGTTATCCAGAGTTTACCAGCAGCGCAGAGCGATTGTAGACTGCCAGATGTCAACTTCCACCAGAACTGGTAGTCAGGTCAGTCAGATTCCTCAAGTCTACAATGAGGAGTGGACGTGGATGTCTGATATCTGCCAGGTGTTGAGCAACTTTGAGGAGTCAACACAGATGGTCAGCGGCGATGCAGCCATTTTCAGCCTCACCATCCCGCTGCTTTGCCTGTTGAAAAACTCACTGCTCAGCATGAAGTCGGATGCTTTGCGCTTGTCACAAGAGACGGTGGAGAAAGATACGTCGCTTGATAGCCAGAGCACCCTCCGGTCTGTTTCTCAGCACGTATCGGAGGAGGGGGATGAGGATGAGGAGGAAGAGGAGGAGAATGTCGGCGAGACAGAAGAGGGTACCAGTGCTCAGTCCTTCTTAACTCTTGAGCATGTATGGGCTGAAGAGGAGGACTTGGAGGAGGAAATGGAGAGTCAGGCCAGTGAGGAGAGCTAATTCTTGCGTGTTGGGACTCTGGCGCACATGGCAGACTTCATGTTAGGCTGCCTATCCCGTGACCCTCACGTTAGAAGCATTTTTTCAAACACCGATTACTGGGTGTTCACTCTCCTGGACCCACGGTACAAGCAGAACAATTCCACTCTCATCCCTGTAGAGGAAAGGAGTATGAGAGTGAACCAATATCAACAGGCCCTGGTGCACAAGCTGAAACAATCCTTCCCATCTGACGCTGCTAGCGGCAGAGGGCGTGGTTCTGTGGGCCAAGTAGCGGGTGAGAGGAGGCGAGCAGGCAGCTTGTCCAGCACTGGCAGGGGAACGCTCTCCAAGGCCTTTGCCAGTTTTATGTCACCCCAGCAAGACACTGTCACCTGTCCCCAGTCTAGGCAGAGTAGGGGGGAGCTGTACAGAAAGATGGTGAGGAAGTACCTAGCTGACCATACCAACGTCCTGCGTGATCACTCTGCTCCATACAACTACTGGGTTTCAAAGCTGGACACGTGGCCTGAACTGGCGCTGTGCGCCTTGGAGGTGCTGGCCTGCCCTGCCACTAGCGTGCTGTCAGAGCGGGTATTCAGTGCAGCTGGTGGCGTCATCACCGATAAGCGTACATGCCTGTCAACTGACAGCGCTGACAGGCTGACGCTTATTAAAATGAACAAAGCCTGGATTTCACCGGAATTCAAATCTCCTCCGGGGGAAAGCAGCTAAAGACTTACATTACTTATGTATCCGATTCCTTTTCTCCACTCCTCCTAACTCCTCCTCCTTGTCGTCTATGCCTAACGCTGACCAAAAAAACACAATTTTTTAGAGGTCCAACTGGCACTCTCTTACCACAATTTTTCAGGAGGGCCCCCTACAGGCCCTCTTTTCAAACAATTTTTCCGGAGGTCCACCTACAGGCCCTATCTCCAAATAATTTTTCCGGAGGTCCACCTACAGGCCCTCTCTCTAAACGATTTTTCCGGAGGTCCACCTACAGGCCCTCTCTCCAAACAATTTTTCCGGAGGTCCACCTACAGGCCCTCTCTCCAAATAATTTTTCCGGATGGCCACCTACAGGCCCTCTCTCCAAACAATTTTTCCGGAGGGCCACATAATGCGATAGACGGGAATCGAACCCAGGTCAACTGCTTGGGAAGCAGCTATGCTCACCACTTTACCACCAACAGCCACAGCAACTGATAAGAACAGATACTAAACTTGATGTAAGCCAACATTTCGACAATCAATATCCCGAAACGGGTCCGCCGTCGAGCCTAGCGTTTGGCCACCCTGAGCATTTCACATACTCTGACCAAGTCTGACCCTGGGGCCACTCATGTACTGCCCACTTGGAGGATTGCGGGGCCTACCTCGTTCACGGTTTCTCAGAATTACTATGCCACTTGCTCCAACCCCTCCTCCTCCACCTTTGAATTACCATCCGTGCTTCACCTCCTGCTACCTCAGTCTAACTCGGTCACTCTGTTGTCACCGCCATGCTGCGTCAGGCTAAATTTTTGGGTGGCTCACCTGCTACCTCATCTAACTTGGTCACTTGTTGGTGTCACCGCCATGCTGTGTCAGGCTTATGCCTGCATCGTGTGGCTGGGGATAGGAGAGCAGTGCCAGCATGGGCATGGGTGATGGACCTTCGTTGCACCTAGTTGTGTGCTTCCCTATATATTCCCACCATGCCAGCCATGGGTTGTACATAAACTAATAACAGGAAAAACAAAAAAATGAGAAAACTATTTTACAGGAGGGTCAACCGCAGACACTCCAAAACCATTTTACATGAGGAAGTGTCTCCCCGTCTGCCATCGTGTTCGGTCAGGCTGTCAGTAGGTACACCACCTCTGTCGTCCGCAGAATGCGCCACAATGAGGAAGGCCACGGCAAGAACATGCCCTTTTCAATTGAGAACAAGTGTAGAATTGTAGGAGGATGACAGTTTTCTTCGGCAGTGGATTCACCTTCCCCTTTATCATTGCCAGACAACAGATGGTGAAAAAGTAATTGGCAATGATGAAGAAAATGTAATGGTGCAGTGGACCGTCTGTGACGCAAAACCTATATATTCCCACCATGCCAGCCATGGGTTGTACATAAACTAATAACAGGAAAAACAAAAAAAATATTTTACAAAAGGGTCAACTACAGACACTCCTAAACAATATTTTAGGAGAGTCAACTTCGGACACTCCAAAACAAATTTTTGGGAGGCTCACCTACAGACATTTGACTGCTACCTCAATCTAACTTGGTCACTTGTTGGTGTCACTACGCTGTCACCATGCTGTGTCAGGCTTATGCCTGCGTCATGGGGCGGGGGATAGCACAGCAGTGCCAGCATGAGCAGTGGTGTCACCTGCAGGCGGTGATGGACCTTCGTTGCACCTAGTTGGGTGCTTCCCTAACATGTGATGGGCATGTGCCTCGCCTTTCTTGGTCTGGGTGAGCACAATTGCCATGAGGGTAACCACCAGGCTGTTGCAGGAGAATTTGGGGTAATGGTGGGATTAGGCAGCCTCAGAGGCATCCATGCATGCTGCCCCTGCTGTTTCCTGTCCATTTCCGTGGTGTTTCCATCATTTTCTGAGGTTTCCAGGTTTTCACCCAGCCTTCCCTAGGCAGAGTCTTGGTCCCCTGCAAAAAATGCTCGAGTCTCCCATTGACTTCAATGGGGTTCGTTACTCAAAACGAGCACCCGAACATCAGGAAAAGTTCGACTCGAATAACGAGCACCCGAGCATTTTAGTGCTCGCTCATCTCTATTTATCACATCTAGTTAACACCATATGACTGTGACTGTTAACTCTGCTGCATCTGTACCTCTTATGCAAGTCTATGCAAATGCAGGAGAGTTAACAGTCACATTTGATGAGTTATCATCTAGTTAACGTGTTATGACTGTGATTGTTACTCTGCTACATCTGTATGTCCTCCACACTGTGCTATACAGGCTTCATACCTTAAAAGGGTTTTCCATGATTTTATTACTCACAGGAAAGCAACTGCCTTCTCAAACAGCTGATCGTCGGGGTCCCGGGTGTCGAATCCCCACCGATCAGATACTGATGACCTGGTCCTATGCTGAGGATAGATCATCAGTAGGAAAATCTCTGAAGACTCCTTTAAAACTTCAGATGAAACTCCGGGTCTTCATAGTTCTACAGGATCCTGTGTTTCCTATTCTCTTAATCTTCACATGTCTTGTAGATAGCTGAATGACTGTTGCCACTGACAACGAACATTACCTAAGTTCAAAAATTAAAAGAAAAAAATTGAAATAAAATGGAACAAGACAAGAGTAGTCAAGATCAGATGCAGGGCAAATGTAGGATTACATGGTGGTTATACAAATGAAAGCAAGGATGTAACAGGTCCCCAAAGGTGGAACAGTCATTTCTCCATTCAGGCACAATGCTTTCCTTTATTCCGTATACTGCATCATTTCCTAACCTCCTTTATTAAACTCTTTCTTTCCTGGAAAGAGAAATGCTAGAGAATGACTGTGTGAACCTGGCAACTGGCACAATAACAAAACACTGTTTTCATGTCTGTCTTTAAAGGGTCTGTCCACTTTTTTAATATTGATGACCTATCCTCAGGATAGGTCATCAGATCGGTGAGGGCAACTCCTAGCTGTTAATAGTTGGATTAAAGATCTTTAGTTCAAAGAAAGAATGTTCTTGAACGAAAAACATTTCTTTGAGGAACATTTCCAGAAAGATTTTTGGTCCATCTCTTAGTTTCATTGAACGAAAATGACCAGATTGAACAACTCTAATGGTCAATTTGGACTAAAATATGTATGACCATCTCTGTGAAATGAACGCTTACCAGATGTTGGGGGTGCAGTATATTGGATCCTCATCAATCTGATATTAATAAGCTATCTTAAGGATAGATCATCAATATCAGGAAAACCCCTTTAATAGCAGTCATATGGAAACTGAAAACTAGTCATCATATATTATCTTCTAGAGATGAGCGAACCAGGAAAGGTTTATTTCATATGTTTAGTTTGACTAATTTTTTAAAAACTCAAAGACAGAGCGGGCAAGAGCCGATGGTACGCTGAGTATGTGTGCACAGTATTGTAGGCCAGGTGATGCTCCTCTGGGTTTCTGGGAAAGATATTCAAATTAGCTTTCCTAAACTTATATGATGCCAAATGTTAGACATGATAATTTGAATATATTTTACCCAGAGATCTAGAGGAGCATTGTCTAGCCTACAATAGTCATCACGTACATCAACTGGTCTCAATAATAGAAATAGTACCCACCCAGAGGTTCCCCCTAAGTTCTTGCATTAGAAATGTTTTTCTCGTGTGCTTTTCTCTGGTTCAAGGCTTTTGAACTAGTTGCAGATATGAGACTGGCTTAGCTAATATTTTAGCTTTGTTACATAAGTGTAAAATACAGGATGGCATTGCCTGGCCTACAATACTGCTCACATGTATTTGACATGCTAGGGGCAACACCTGGCCTACAATTCTGCACACGCGTACTTGGTGTACCATGGGCTCTCCATAATGAAAAACAGTACCCCTTAGACAACACATATATATTGTTCAGAAACACACATTTGTGTACTAAGCTCTCTCTCGCCCGAAACAAAACCCCAAAAATTTGGGCTTGTTTGAATCCAAATGCTTTGAGAAGTTAAGACCGAATCCTGAACCAGTTGAACCAGCTCATCCTTACTGCCTCTATCTCTTTGGATCAATAACAAATCACTCAAAATACTCTCTACTAGAGATGAGCGAGCACTAAAATGCTCGGGTGCTCGTTATTCGAGTCAAACTTTTCCCGATGCTCGGGTGCTCGTTTCGAATAATGAACCCCATTGAAGTCAATGGGAGACTCGAGCATTTTTTGCAGGGGACCAAGGCTCTGCCTAGGGAAGGCTGGGTGAAAACCTGGAAACACCACGGAAATGGACAGGAAACAGCAGGGGTAGCATGCATGGATGCCTCTGAGGCTGCCTAATCCCACCATTACCCCAAATTCTCCTAGTGGGGCATGTGTGGTATCGATTCTTCTCAGTTTAAAATCGTATACGTCCCCTATCTTGGGACCATATATTTCATGGATTTTTCTAACACGGAAAAGGAAAAAGCTTGCTCTGGCCAGGGGAGTGTCTTTTCTACTGCAGCTAAGGGGACGTGTCCATGCTCTGCCTATCACAGGTCAGGAGGCAATTAAAAGAAGAACCAAAAAAAAATCAGTACAATATCTAATACGTCCCCTATCCGGGTAAATTGTTTGGAGAGAGGGCCTGTAGGTGGGGGGGGCAGGCTGGGGGGAAGGAGGTTGAGCTGGAAGAGCCAGAGGAGTGCCCCCTGGGCTAGCGTGTGTGGTGGTGTCAACAGCCGGATGGATTTGGAAAAACTTTAGCATCAACCGGTACGGTATGTATTCTTCTGAGTTTAATACCGTATACGTCCCCTATCTTGGGACCATATATTTCATGGATTTTTCGAACACGCAAAAGGAAAAAGAGCTTGCTCTGGCCAGGGGAGTGTCTTTTCTACTGCAGCTAAGGGGACGTGTCCATGCTCTGCCTATCACAGGTCAGGAGGCAATTAAAAGAGGAACAAACAAATATCAGTATAACATCTAATACGTCCCCTATCCAGGTAAATTGTTTGGAGAAAGGGCCTGTAGGTGGGGGGCAGGCTGGGGGGAAGGAGGTTGAGCTGGAAGAGCCAGAGGAGTGCCCCCTGGGCTAGCGTGTGTGGTGGTGACAACAACTGGATGGATTTGGAAAAACTGTAGCATCAACTGGTACGGTATGTATTCTTCTGAGTTTAATACCGTATACGGCACCTATCCGGTAAAATAGTTTGGAGAGAGAGAAAGAGAGGAAAAAGACGTGCAGTATGGAGCAATTACACGGAAACTATTAGATTAGGCAGACTTGGTCTGCTTTATTGCAACCCAGACAAATGAGAGAAAGAGAGGAAAATTACGTATTTTTAAAAGTGACATTCAGTATAGATCAGGGGTGCACAACGTTTCTGTTGGGCCACATTG
>ONZH01011494.1:0-17069 GCA_900303285.1 Rhinella marina
ATTATCTCAAGGAGAGTCTGGCCAAGGGTCACATCCGGCCTTCTGTTTCTCCCATGGGGGCAGGATTTTTCTTTGTCGGGAAAAAGGATGGAGGGTTGAGGCCCTGTATTGATTACAGGGAACTCAATAAAATTACTGTTAAAAACAGGTACCCGCTTCCCCTTATTCCTGATTTGTTGAATCAGGTTCAGGGTGCTTGTTGGTTTACTAAGCTAGATCTGAAGGGGGCGTACAACCTGATCAGAATCCGTGAGGGTGATGAATGGAAAACTGCCTTTAATACCCCGGAGGGTCATTATGAGTACCTAGTAATGCCCTTCGGGTTAAGTAATGCTCCTGCGGTGTTCCAAAATTTTGTCAATGACATTTTTAGACCATTTATTGGAAAATTTGTAATTGTCTATATTGATGACATCTTGATTTTTTCTACAGACTGGGAGAGTCACGTATCCCACACCAGGCAAGTGCTGGAGGTGTTGCGTGAGAACAAGTTGTTTGTCAAAGGGGAGAAGTGTATCTTTGGTGTTCAGGAAGTGACCTTTTTGGGATACATTCTCACCCCTTTTTCCTTCAAAATGGACCCGGGTAAGGTACAGGCCATTGTAGATTGGGTGCGACCTTCCTCTCTGAAGGCGCTCCAGCGATTTCTGGGTTTTACTAATTTCTATCGGAAATTTATCAAAAATTTTTCTGTTATAGCCAAACCCATTACGGATTTGACCCGCAAGGAGCTGATTTAGTCAACTGGTCCCCTGCAGCTATTGAAGCTTTTGAAAAGCTAAAGCGGTTTTTTGTTGATGCTCCTGTGCTGATCCAGCCTGATCAAAATAAGCCGTTTGTAGTTGAGGTGGATGCATCTGAAGATGGTGTGGGGGCAGTACTGTCCCAGGGGTCTTCCACCTTAACTAATCTCAAGCCATGCGCCTTCTTCTCCCGCAAGTTCTCTCCTGCCGAGAGAAACTATGACATTGGTAATAGGGAGTTACTAGCAATCAAGTGGGCATTTGAGGAATGGCGTCATTTTTTAGAAGGGGCATTACACCGCATTACGGTCCTCACGGATCATAAGAATTTGATGTTTCTGGAATCTGCTAAGCGATTGAATCCCAGACAGGCGAGGTGGGCTTTGTTCTTTACTCGTTTTGACTTTTGTGTTACCTTCAGACCTGGAAGCAAGAACATTAAGGCCGATGCCTTATCCCGAAGTTTCCAGGCGTATCAGCCTCCTGACGTCCCTCCTGAGCCCATCCTGCCAGCTGACATCATCGTAGCCGCTACCTCATCTGATCTCGCTTCTGAAATCGTGGCAGGACAACATCTTGCTCCCACTGGTACTCCCAATGACAAGTTATTTGTGCCAGCTCATTTGCGGTTGCGACTGCTGGGTGAGTGCCATAGCTCTGTTTTATGTGGACATCCTGGTATCAATGCCACCAAGGAGTTGGTCTCTAGGCAGTATTGGTGGTCGTCAATCTCCAGAGATGTTCAGGCTTTTGTAACTGCGTGCAATACTTGTGCCAGGTCCAAGAATCCCAAGACTCGGCCTATGGGTGAGTTGCGTCCATTACCCATACCTGATAGACCTTGGTCACATCTGTCCATGGACTTCATCACGGATTTGCCATGCTCTGAGGGTAAAACCGTGATTCTTGTAGTGGTGGACAGATTCAGCAAGATGTGTCACTTTATTCCTTTGTGTAAATTACCCTCTGCAAAGGTTTTGGCTTCCGTATTTATGGACCACATAGTTAAACTTCACGGTGTTCCTGAGAATATTGTTTCTGACAGGGGGGTGCAGTTTGTGTCTAAATTCTGGAGGGCCTTCTGTAAGAAGATTGATATTTCCTTATCCTTTTCGTCAGCCTTTCATCCAGAGACCAATGGTCAGACTGAACGTCTTAATCAGTCCGTTGAGCAATATCTCAGATGTTATGTTGCTGATAACCAGCATGTGTGGGCCAGATTCCTGTCTCTGGCCGAGTTCGCGATTAATAACCGTGTGAATTCGTCTTCTGGGGTATCGCCGTTTTTCTGCAACATGGGGTTTCATCCGCACTTTGGCTCCTTTTCTCCAGCTGTTTCGGCGGTCCCAGAGGCCAATGCTCTCTCTCAGGAACTGTGCACAGTTTGGGCACAGGTTCAGTCGAACCTGGAAAGAGCCCAAAGGATTAAAAAAACTAAGGCCGATAAGAGACGTTCTAAGGGTGTGAATTTCAAGGTGGGGGACATGGTATGGTTGTCAACTAAAAATCTACGTATGAAAGTACCATCCTATAAGTTTGCGCCTCGCTTCATTGGTCCATACAGGATCACTAAGGTGATCAATCCGGTATCTTTTGAATTATGTTTACCCGACTCCCTTCGCGTTCATAATGTTTTTCACATGTCTTTGCTGAAGCGTTATGTTGCTCCTATTGGTCCAGAGGAACAGCCCTCACCTCCGGTAGAGGTGGAGGGACAAGTGGAGCACGAGGTTGCTAGAGTCATTGATGTGAGGAAGGTCCGGAATTCCTTTCAGTACCTCGTACACTGGAAGGGATTTGGGCCAGAGGACAGATCTTGGGTACCGTTGACCAGGATGCATGCAGACTCGCTCATCCGAAAGTTCCATCTACAGCATCCCGATAAGCCTGCTCCCGCTGGTAAGGGTCCGGTGGCCCCTCGTGAAGGGGGGGTACTGTCACGCGAGGTCGGCGTCGCGCTCCCTCTGCACGACGTCACCAGACCTCTCCGCCCCCCTAGAGACGAGCAATAGGGAATTGAAGTGCTGGTCTTGTCAGCCAGCACTTCATGTGTTAATTCTCTGTTTGGGTTTAGCCATGTGGTGCTGATCACACCACATGGCTACTTTACATATTGTTTTGACAGCTTGCTCCGCCTCAGGTCATGTGATGCTGGCCACATCACATGATCCTGGGCGGGCTATTTAAAGATGGCAACTGCCTCACTCAGATGCCTGTGATTAGCGTTACTACTTTGATCAGTGCTTGTGCGACCTAGTGTTTGATTGCTGTTTGACCCTGACCCTGACCTTGGACTTGGACTTCGACCTCTCTTTGCTTCACCCCCGGTATTGACGTTATCTCCTGTGTATGACCCGGCTTGCTGACTATTCTGATATTGTGTTTGTTTCGTCTGTGTTTGTCTCTCCAATTGTTCCCTGTCCCTCTCTGCGCACTTATACAGAGCAGGGACCGTCACCGTGGTTGTCCGCGGCCGCCTAGGGCCGACTGAGGCAAGCAGGCAGGGAGAGAACGGGGGGGTATTCAGTACAGGGCGCACCTTCCCTTGTCTCCCCCGTGACAATATAGCTGTAAGTCGTCAGCATATAGTGCTAATTTATGGTGACTATTCCTTATCTTAATCCCTTGTATGTTCTGATTTTGTCTAAGTGCAATGGCTATATGTTCCATTGCTAATACGTATAGAAGAGGGGACAGAGGACACCCCCGTCTGGTTCCATTGTTGATATTAAATGAGGGGGCTAGGATACCGTTCACCCTAACTCTAGCCGTGGGGTTAGTGTATAAGGCACTCACTTTATCAGTGAACTTGGGACCTAAACCTATTTGCCTCAAGGAGGCCAGCATGAATTTCCAATTAACCCTATTGAATGCCTTTTCGGCAATAAACAGAAGGGAATATGGCATTTTTGAGCTCTAGAAATAAGGTTAATCGTTCTAATCGTATTATCTCTTGCTTCTCTCTGGGGCACAAAGCCTACTTGATCCCCATGTATAAGTGACGGAAGAATCTTATTAAGCCTATTCGCCTGGAGCTTGGAGTAAATTTTTATGTCACAGTTGATTAGCGAAATGGGCCTATAGTTGGCGCATATTGTTTTGTCCTTATTAGGTTTTGGGATTACCACTATAGAAACATAGAAGATTGACGGCAGAAAAAGACCACCTGGTCCATCTAGCCTGCCCTTTTATCCTTTTATTGTTATCTTAGGACATGTTTAAATTCAGTTACTGTGGATGTATCAACCACCTCTGCTGGAAGTTTGTGGCCTTCAAGGGCTTGCTTGCTAGAAGGGGCTAGAAGGTGAAATTCCATTAAACACTTTCAAGAGGAAAGGACATAAAAGGTCCTTAAACTTCCTGAAAAAGGGCGCTGTTAATCCGTCTGGACCTGGGCTTTTCCCTCCCTTCAAAGCAGACAGGACTAATCCTTGTTCACCTCTGAAAAATCTGCGTCTAGCGAGCTGCTCTCATCTTCTGATATAGAGGGTAAAGCCATTTTGGCAGTGTAGGTGGAGATACGGTCCTCAAACTCTGATTGGGGCATATCAGCTAATTGACCTTTTATATTATACTAGCAAAAAGACCTGGCTTCGCCTGGGTATATTTCATCTATTTCATTTAATATTTCTGTGTGTCGTTGCAGAGAGAAAGTCAATGCAGCTGACAGAAATTGATTTTTACCTTCATTTTTTCAATCCCTATTGGCTGTGGAGTGGGAGGGGGCGTGGTTTAATGGGACACGGGGGGTGGGGTTAGGTTCTTCATTTCAGGGTGGCCTGAATTATAGGTTAATGCCATGGTAATTTGAGGAAACACAATGGGTAGCAGTGGAAGAAAACATTGCTTTGCGCTGGTATATTTAATCTATTTCATTTAATGCTTCTGTGTGTCGTTGCAGAGAGAAAGTCATCCTCCCTCCCATCCCTGCAGCTGACAGATGTTGATTTTTACCTTCAATTGTTCAATCTCCATTGGCTGCGAAGCGGGAGGGGTTATGGCCTGACTGAGTCGGTGGCGTGACGTTGCAAGACCTGGGGCGGGGTTTTAAGTCCTTCTTTTGATGGTGGCCAGAATCTATTTTATTTAATGTTTGTGTGTGTTGTTGCAGAAAGAAAGTCAACCTCCCACCCATCCCTGCAGCTGACAGAAGTTGATTTTTACCTTTATTTTTTCAATCTCTGTTGGCTGCGGAGTGAAAGGGGGTGTGGCCTGACAGAGTTGGGGGTGTGGCTTAGTGAGACCTGGGGCGGGGGTTTTAAGTACTTCTTTTAGGGTGGCCTGAATTAAAGGTTGATACCATGCTTATTTATGAGCCCACGCAATAGACAGCAGTGGAGGAAAACATCTTTTATTACTACTGAACTGTAGTAATAGAAAAACACATAAGTTATATTTATGGTAACCGGAATACCTTTAACAGTGTCAGTGAATAGAAATGGATGAGATCCTCAGCTGCTGATAATTACCTGGTTGTTATGGAAACCTGCCCTCCCTGTGTGTGTCTTTGCAGAGAATGGCAGTTGGAGTTTAAAACCAAAGTTCCCAGTTGTAATGTTGGCTAATGGAGATTATATTTTGGGAATATCTCAGGAACGGTATGTCCTAGAGAGATGAGACCTGGTCTAAAACCTTCCCGGACACCTGATGTACCTGTGTGCCGAATTTGGTGAAAATCGGTCCAGTAGTTTGGTCGCGCATAGAGAACAGACAGACAGACAGAAACTGATTTTTATATTATTAAGAGATAAAGACTCATAAAATGTCTTAAATACTTTATCTATTTGATCTGGATGGTGTACTAATTCATCTATTTCATCCTTAATATTAGGGATATAACTGGACTGCTGTTTAGGATGTATCAAGCGAGCTAAAGCTTTCCCATGTTTATTGGCGTTCTCGTAAAGATGACTATAGAATCTCTCTTTGTTCCTGCGTGCAGACTCTGTTCCTGACTTTGTTCCTGCGTGATGAGGTCCCGTAATTTATCCCTGACCAGTGAAAGTTCGGAAAGGGGCTCCGATGCCAGTGTGAGTTTGTGGGAACGCTCGAGCTCCGCCAACTGAGTTAAGAGTCTCTGAATCTTAAAAGCTCGCTCTTTCTTGAGGCGAGAGCCATTTTGGAAAAAGTATACCTCTCAGTACACATTTTAAAGCTACCCATTGTATTAGGAGGGATGTGGGATCCAATGAGTGATCAGACAAGTAATCCTTAATGGCAGACTCCAGGGCACTCACACAAACCCCATGCCGCAAGAGAGCCTCATTCAGGTGCCAGGTCCACTCCCTAGCCACCAACCCCAGGAGTTCTAAGAAAAGATAAATTGGGGAATGGTCTGACCAAACCGCAGATCCAATGCTAGATTGTGGTTGATAGGCTAAAGCATGATGGGAAACCAGAAACATATCTAGCCTGCTATAGGACTGATGGGCTGGAGAGAAATAAGTATAATCTTTGACTTTGGGGTGTAAAATCCTCCACACATCCATCAATTGTCTAGAGTGCAGCGCTTGTTTGACCCTTGTGAGAGTGGACCCAGGAACCGTCGACCTG
The DNA here is from genome assembly GCA_900303285.1 of Rhinella marina. Classification (NCBI taxonomy): domain Eukaryota; kingdom Metazoa; phylum Chordata; class Amphibia; order Anura; family Bufonidae; genus Rhinella; species Rhinella marina. The sequence continues at coordinate 6,297 of ONZH01011494.1, forward strand.
CCCAGAGAAGTATCTAGGACAGGATCCAAAGCCAGGTTGAAGTCCCCTCCCAATAACACGATCCCTTCAGCGAAGAAATCAAGCTTGGCTAAGATGCCTCTAAATGCCTTACTTTGTTTGGTGTTCGGCAGATAAAGGTTACCGATGGTGTACGCTCTCCCATGGATCTGCAACTTCAGGAAGAGAAATCTGCTCTTCGGGTCCACTAATTGATCTAAAAAGGAATAAATAAGAGATTTATGCAAAGCAATAGAGACCCCTCTCGACTTAGACTCAGGGAAAGTGCTATGAGCCCAATAGGTGTAGTATTTAGAATATATTTTAGGGACATGATCCCTTTTAAAATGAGTTTCCTGCAATAGTAGGATCTGTGCTCTTTCCTTGTGCATTCCATATAGTATCTTGGAGTGCTTTTCTGGTAAATTAAACCCCTTGACATTCAGTAAGGCGAGCCTGACACCCGGGGCAGCCATGATCTAAGAGAAAAACACAACAGTGGTCAGACACAAGCAGGATAGGGTAAGGTAAGAAGAACAAGAAAGAATAAAGAAAAAAAAACCTTTGTGTAGAGGGTGCAACCTCTCTGTAAACAGAGATAGAAGCTAAAGTAGGAGACAGACTTCCAGTAGCAGAGCTATGGAGCCATCTGTTAACGAGATATCAAAACAGTAAAATTGTTGAGATGCTGTGTAACCACCCCTCTCGCAAAAGGTACTAAGTGAGGGCAGAGTGATGACATACCTAACTTCTATAGTAACAAGAGAATGAAATAAGGCATAGAACCATCTGATAACCTATGAACAGCCCTGTCTTATATAGATTAACATGTTAACATGTGGGGCCCTAAACGCCCAGTGAGACCCCCTTCTCACAGAGGGTAGCCAAACCAACACTAGAAACAGTCACAGAGATCAGGTAGGCTGAGTGTTCCTCCCGGGTCTTTGGAGGTTTCCTCTTGACTGGCGTAGAAGAGAGCGGGTAGGAAGAGGTGGAATGCGATACCAGTCGGGAAGTTAAATTTGGGGAGATCCAATGCCTGAAGGAACGAAGGAAGATCCTCAATATCCCTCAGCTCTATGCAATGACCGTTCTTGCATACCGCCAAATGAAAAGGGAACCCACACGTGTATGGAATGTCCTTGAACCTGAGGAGGTCTAATAGGGGCTTAAGAGCCCGCCTCCGGGCCAGAGTGGAGCGCGACAAATCTTGCAATATGATAATGGAGACTCCATCAAACTCAATAGTGGTGAAGTTGCGTGCCTTGCGCATTATCTCTTCTTTAACCGCATAATAGTGCAGTCTACATATGACATCCCCAGGTTTGGAAGGATCTGGGTTGATGGGAGCCAAGGTTCTGTGGGCTCTGTCTATCTCCATCCTCGCAGAGACAGGGCGTCCCAGAATAGAGCTAAAAAGACCTTGTAGGGTGGGTATTAGATCTTCAGACTTGGTAGCCTCCGGTAGGCCTCTCACCCTTAGGTTGTTCCTCCTGTTACGGTTTTCTATATCGTCATGCAGGCGGTATAGTTGAGTAATGCGGCACTCTCTTTCCTCCACCCTTGCCAGCATCTCCTCTACTTTAGCAGCGGTATGATCATGCAAAGAGGCCACCTCCTCCACTTTCTCCTCAATAGCCTGTACATTTGCTTTTATGGCAGAGATTTCCTGTTTGTAGGAATTTTCAAGCCTTTCCACAAACTTCTCCATTTCTTGTCACGTGGGAAGGAACTTCACATGCTCCTTCCAATCCCATTGGGAGTCAGAGGCACCGCTATCGCCCTCCATATCCCCCCTCTGCGGTGAGTGAGTGGTACTTTTAGTGTGCTGCGCCTGCATGCTGGGTGAACAAGATGGCGGCTGCCTCGTGGAGGAGCGCTGCGGAAGGGGACCTGCTGCCGTGGAGGGTGAGGTAGAGTCTTGTCTCGGAGCCTTGATCTGTGCTGCCAGGTCCATGTCAGGGGGACTCTGCACCGTGGGGCTCTTGGGGATGGAAAGGAGCCGCTTCAGGATTGCGGCCTGCGGCTGGCGCGTGTCTGCCCGGGCCCGGTGCCGCAAGCCTCTCTGCTCGTTGGGGGTCCCAGCCGATGGTGTAGAAGCCTGGGATCCTCTTCTTGTCCTCACCATGGGTGAATTCTCGCTTTCAGAAGAAGGATGGCTGCTGATATCTCGGCCAGACGGCGGGAGCTCTTAGGTGGTGCGTGCTCACTCCGCCATAGTCAGGCCACGCCCCCTGCAGCCATAAAATTTTATCTTCAGGTTCATCAACTGGTCCATGCGAACATTTTGAATATAATTCTCCTTTCCACTGGTGTTTATCAATGATATGTTGTAATAGCGTTAGCCACTTTTCTTCAAGAAGTTTTCTTTTGTTTTCGTAAGTCTGGATACTCCACCAGAAATGCAGTATTATCTTCGGGATCCACAGTAATTTCTTTGCAAAACTTCAGTTTACTTGCAGTCAGCTTCTTTCGGATGGACTTGGCGTAGAGCCAGACATCAAACTGATGTTTTATATGGCTGTAAAGTTGTCTCATCTTCTTCCGGATACCAACGTGTCTATCAGAAGCAAAGATTTTAATCTTGAATTCTTCTTTTAGTAGATGATCTAAAACAGTACCGAATCTGTGCTTCTCCATTGCTACTGATGAAGGGCACTGTGTATGCCGGACGACTTCAAAGTCAATTATTTTCTGTGTAACAATGTTGATCATTGTGTAAACATAATACTTGGCACGGTGTCCCGGACTATCACATTTCCCATCTCCAGCAACGCACAGATCTTTATGACTAATTTCTTCTTTTATCCTAGACTTCTCATTTTTCCACGCCAAATCAATTGCAGGAAACATAAATTTACATTGATATCCATACTAGCTTTTTCCCAAGATACTTAACAGACCTAAGATATCAAATAGTTCTTTTTGAAAGTTTTGGCCACTAAACAAAATGGATGCGGAAATAAGTAAATTGCCCACACCATACTTTCCGATTTTTGGTTGATTTTCAAAAACTTTAAATTTATGACCTTGGGCACAAGTAGAGTGGACTCCATAATTTTTTAGGTATAGGTGCCTTCATAATTTTTAGTAAAACGTTTTACCATGAAGGTACAGCTGACATCGAATTGATATTTGACATTATAGATTATCCAAGCATGATTCAAATACAATAATTTTCTGATCTAACACCATTTGTTTTTCTTCAGTAAATTGGAACAATGGTGAGGTAGACTTTGTGGTTCTGGAAACAGATTGGTAAAATGTAATGAATCAGAAGTTGTGAAGCTTGGCATTTCTGGTATGTAATTTTCATCCTGGTGTAAATCATCCTCTTGTTCTTCTTCTATAGTAATTGATAAATTAATGAAGTCGTCAGCTATGCTTTTTTTTGGTTGATCTTGCGCAAGTACATCCAAGTCTTCATTGGCTTCATCTATCGGATTAGAAAATAATTCCTTATGTAAATTAACTGTAATCCATTAATTTACAATATACTTTTGAACCTTCCTGTGTGACGAACAAATGGCCAATACTGTGTAAAAGCTTTGTACATTCAATAAAAATCTTCACAAAATAAATAATTTCATACTATAATTAATTTTCATTGTTAATAAATTAATTGGATAATTTAATGTAATAATTAAAACTCTTTTTATTTGATTAAATCTGGACATAGTGTATGTGATGGTGACACATCTGCACACTGCTGGTGTGATGTGACACATCTGGACACTGCTGGTGTGATGGGGCACATCTGGACACTGCTGGTGTGATGGTGACATATCTGGACACTGTTGGTGTGATGGGGTACATCTGGACACTACTGGTATGATGGTGACACATCTGGACACTTCTGGTGTGACAGGCACATCTGGACACTGCTGGCGTGACGGGGCACATCTAGACACTGCTGGTGTGATGGTGACACATCTGCACACTGCTGGTGTGATGTGGCACATCTGGACACTGCTAGTGTGACGGGGCACATCTAGACACTGCTGGTGTGACGGGGCACATCTAGACACTGCTGGTGTGATGGTGACTCATCTGGACACTGCTGGTGTGATGGATCAAATCTGGACACTGCTGGTGTGACGGGGCACATCTGGACACTGCTGGTGTGACAGGGAACATATGGACACTGCTGGTGTGAGGGATCACATCTGGACACTGCTGTGTGACGTGGTACATCTGGACACTGCTGGTGTGACGGGGCACATCTGGACACTGCTGATGTAATGGGGCACATCCGGGCATGCCGTTTTTGATGGTGGCACATCTAGGCGGACTGGATGTTTTGGGGCATATCTGGGCAAAGAGGCTGGGAAGGGGGCACATCTGGGCGTGCAAGCTGTTTTGGGGCACATCTGGGTGTGCTTTTTTTGATGGTGGCACATCTGGGCGTGCTGTTTGTGATGGTGGCAAGTCTGGGCATTTAGGCTGTAATGGTGGCACATCTGGGCATTCAGGCTGTGAAGGGGCACATCTGGGCATTCAGGCTGTTTATGGTGGCACATCTGGGCATTATGGTGGTGATGGGAGGCAAATCTGGGTATTCATGATGTGATGGTGGCACATCTGGAAGTTCAGGATGTGATGGTTGCGCATCTGGATGTTCAGGCTGTGATGGTGGCGCATTTTGGCGTTCAGGCTGTGATGGTGGCACATCTGGGCGCTCAGGCTGTGAACGGGCACATCTGGGCATACAAGATATGTATTGTGGCACATCTGGGCATTCAGGCTGTGAAGGGGCACATCTGGGCATCCTGCTTTTGATGGTGGCCCATCTGGGCGTACAGGATGTTTTGGGGCACATTTGGGCATAGAGGCTGGGAAGGGGGCACATCTGGGCATACAGCTATTTTTGATGGTGGCACATCTGGGCATTCAGGCTGTTTTGGGGCACATCTGGGCATTCAGGCTGTGATGGTGACACATCTAGGCGTTCAGGCTGTGAAGGGGGCACATCTGGGCATTCAGGCTGTGATGGGACACATCTGGGTGTACTATTTTTGACATAGGCACATCTGCGCGTACATGCTGTGATGGTGGCACATCTGGGTGTTCAGGCTGTGAAGGGGCACATCTGGGCATTCAGGCTGTGAAGGGACACATCTGGGTGTACTGTTTTTGACAGTGGCATACCTGGGTGTAATGTTTCTGACGGTTGCATATCTGGGCGTAAAGGCTATCAAGGGGGCACATCTGGGCTTTCAGGCTGTGACGGTGGAACATCTGGGAATTAAGCCTGAGAAGGGGCACATATGGGTGTACAGGATTTTTATGGTGGCACATCTGGGCGTTCAGGCTGTGATGGCACATCTAGGCGTTCAGGCTGCGAAGGCACCACAAATGGGCATTCAGGCTGTGATGGGGCACATCTGGGCATTCAGGATGTGTTTTTGACAGTGGCACATCTGGGCGTACTGGCTGTTTTGGGGCACAGCTGGGCATAGAGGTTGGAAAGGGGGCACATATGGGCGTACAGGCTGGGAAGGGGGCATATCTGGGCATAGAGGCTGGGAAGGGGGCACATCTGGGCGTACACGCTGTTTTGGGGCACATCTGGGCATAGAAGCTGAGAAGGGGGCACATCTGGGCATTCAGGCTGTGAAGGGGGCACATCTGGGTGTTATGGTTGTGATGGAGCGCACATCTGGGCTTTTACACATGTATGAGGGTTGTGTTTGATAACAATGTGATTGTTATTACTGTAACACTGTAATTAATGTAAGGGAGGGTTGGGTAGTAATGATGGCCCATAACCTAATTCTACCTACACTTATACTTTGCCAAAAATCCTTCCAATGGTGCTGCTGCTGGCTGCTCCGCTGGTGACGTAGCGCGCGCTTCCTCTCCTCGCTCCTGGATGTGACTAGCACAGTCGTTACGTCACTGGGCTCGGCGCATGCCCAGTGTCGCTTTTGAAGCCGGTTGCCTTGAGAGTATTACTATTGCGCAGGTGCAGTACCGCTCAATGCCTGTGCCTGCGCGATAGTAATACTCTTAGATTTCGGCTGAGGGTGGCAGGCAGCTCTGGGAGTGGTTTTAAGAACTGTCGTGATGTAGAAGAGGGGGGGCGGCGGCCAACAATGCTAATGTGGGCGGTTACTCCTGCCGTGAAGAGGTGTGCTAGGGAGCAGTAAGAAGCTGGGCTGGGCACAGGAGGGGGCATTACTTTGCTCCCTATATCGATATTAACGCCCCTCTGAGCAGCTTGTTTGAAAACTTGCATATCATAAAAAGTGGAATAAAAATAAAACGACAGCAGGAAACAAAGAATGAAGACTACACCATTGAACATGGCAATACTTATAGTTTAGTTTCATACACTAAAATCATGTGACAGATTTCCTTAAGGAAGTGAGGTGTTTCTTATATTTAAACAGAGGACATTCTCTCAATTGCAGCCGGAGTGTCGAGATTTGGGAAGACCTAGCTTGGTCTACCTTCGTTTTGTTTAACGTCTCTAGAGAAGCAAGCATAGTTAAGATATCTTGTATTTTCCACTCCCTGTATTTCTTCACTCTGTGTCCCTGCTGAATAAACATACCTCTCATATACATCCTATTGGTGTTCAATAAACTATATGGGCTCAACACAAAGGCAGCATTGAAGGAGAAGTAGTCCGACAAGGCAGACGTCAAGGCCTCTTTAGAAGAGGGATTCGTAAGCAGATATGGGTTTCATCTCCACAGGGTCTCTCTAACATTAAATGCCTCTTGAATTGAAAGGGAAATAGCAGCATGATTGGACCATTTGATAAGTCCTATACTGGAGGCAGCTCAGGAGAAATAAGTCAATACGGGAGTATGTATTATGAGCTGCTGAAAATAAGGAGTAATCCCTCTCTGTGCCATGGTGTAGTCTCCAGATGTAATATAACTCTTCCTGTGTTAGGAAGGTGTGCAGGGAGTGGTGTTGGGATCTGTTAGGGTAAGTGGAGTCCATTTAGACATCTGGCTCTCTGTTAAAGTCTCCACAGACTATTAAGTGACCTTGTTTCACCTTAGAGGCCTCCCACATAATCTTAGACAGAAACCGTGGTTGGTGGCCGTTTGCGGCATACAAGGCTACAATAGTGTAAAGTATATTGTTGATATGGTATACTAAAATGACATCTACCATTTGTGAGGAGGAGATAGGGTGGAATGCTACAGTATTTCTTATAATTCCCCTTTGTTTCTTGCATAAGTGTGCTTGATATGTATGGGGGAATGAAGGATGGTGTATTCTGCTGACATTGGCTAATATAATGTTTGTCTCTTGCATGCACAATACATCAGCAGATAGTTAGATCGCTCCTGCCCACAAATGAGATCTTTTTTGGGGCCTGTTTAGGCCCTTGGCATTCACCGAGACCAGTTTAAGCACCATCAGGGAACTTCAAAAAGTTTATTATCCCCACCGCCCCACAAACCTGACCACACAGTAAACAGCCCCTCCAGACCCATAACCTGTGAAATAATAAGTGAGAACCAGAATTTAAAACAACCAAGCAAATATAAAGGAAAACAAAGTGAAGTCTTATCTGGTAAGGTGGATCAATAACCAGAAGAGTGTAGAAAATCAGCGTCAACAAGACTGTCATCTCAGCACACTGTGGGAGAGAGTTCAGCATGATCCCGGAGTACTGAACAGCTCTTGATGGCACACAGTGTGGTTATGTAAAACCTCCAATACAAAACATACCTCCACATATGTAACTAAATCAAAAATAAGCTTTATTGGATACAAAAATGACATAAACATTAATACAGCAGCAGTCCATAAATCCAAAATGAGGAACATAGAGGACGCTGCGGAGCCCGTCATCACCAATCCACATATACAATAGTAAAGGAAATTTGTATGCACCCAACACCAGCAGCCATAATATCCATGGCTCAAAAGGCCAAGTAAAACAAATAAAACGTGGTGATGTGGGGGCAAAAATCATCAAGCAGCAAATAACATATATGGATTGGAGACCGTCCCTGCAGTGTTCTCCTCCCGACGCCGTTTCACCCACAGGCTTATTCCGGGGATAATGTGCCGTAATTAAATACTTCATCTTTTATACCCAAACATATTAAAAATACACCAGACTGTTACCTATTAACATGAGATTCAAAGTGATGAAGAGCTGACTTCTCATGGTGGATTGGGCAGAAGGCACAAGAACATGCGTGCCAGGCCAGAACAAGTCACGTCACCATGTGCTTATCCGGCCGGCAGACTTAAGATGGCTGTGCGATTCATACTGGAGCGCATTATTCATTCTCAGCCATCATGTTTGTGCGTTCCAACATGTGGAACACAAAATCTGCCCATCATATACCTATATATTGCATTATTCTCTTTTATAATAAGGTAATTTGTAGACATAATCTATTTAATGGAACATCTCCCCAATTTATGTAAAACACGTGATTAATACAAACACCACTAACAAATATAAAATATATACATGATCACTATTAAATATACAAATAATATACTTCAATCATTCATATTAACAATTCATCTGATCGTGAGATACTATAGTGCAAAAATATTAATAACATAATTCACTAATGCCATAATTCAAAACAGCCTCATAAATAAATAAACTAAAAAGCCGACCTAATGTCAGAAAATGTTATATGATTATTAATTCCGTGCATACCATAATTCAAAATAATTTATATTAAATTCATAAATATTAGTGTGTACAAAACACAATCATGATGCAACCACAATTAAATAAATTACCTATGTGAATTAATGTAAAAAATGGAATAATCAAACAATCGCTAGTAGAGGTGCACTGTGGCGGTAATGCAATTGATAATATAGGGCCAAACCCTCACACTGATGTTAAAATGAGACTTTCGCCAATATATTCTTATATCAAGATCATACCGGAGCCCGAGCACCGCGTCAAGGTATCTCAGAGTGGTATGGGACCTAAAACTAACCTACCTTGCCGTATGGGCAATTGCGGAAGGAGCATACAGGCCGACACACAGCAACCAACTCCTAGTTACCTCCAGCGTGAGATCACACATACAATGGGAGGAGACTATGAGCCCCACCTACCAATGACTCATGTGACTCAGGCTTCAGGTGCACCAGAATGTTACCATAAGATGTAAGTAATGGTACATTCAGGCCTGGAGTTGCCACACCTCCAGGTATAAATGTTTAAATACAATCACAGAAAAAAAACGTGGTCTAAAATGGCAGAAAATTGCTCAGGCCCCATAAGCTGTTGCACATATCAAACCAGGGGAGCAATTCCTGCACATGTGATACGTTGCTAACAGCAATCCCCAGCAAAAATTGTGTTGTAAAAAATGGAATAAAAAATAAAAAGTGACAAGAAATAATAAATACAGTGAATGCAGTGAAGTGCTCCCCAGGGTGCAAAACATTTAGTGAAGTGCTAAAAAATAGGGAAATAAAACCAAAAATAGTTAATAGCCATAATCCATATCCAAAAATACAATTGCTGAGTAATTCATTTTTAGAATCAATATATATGTAAAAAAAATAATAAATACATAATTAAATTTCAGAAAAATATGTCAATTCATCAATAGGTAAAGTAAGGTCTATAGGCTTGGAAAGTATAGTCTGTAAATAGATTGAAAACTGGCTGAAGGACCGTGTCCAGAGAGTTGTGGTCAATGATTCCTATTCAGAATGGTCCCGGGTTATAAGTGGTGAGACCCCAAGGTTCAGTGCTGGGTCCTCTATTATCTAATTTATTTATTAATGATATCGAGGACAAGATTAATAGCACCATTTCTATTTTTGCAGATGACACTAATCTGTGTAGTACTGTGCAGTCTATGGAAGATGGCCATAAAATACAAGCTGACTTGAACACTTTGAGTGATTGGGCATCGACTTGGCAAATGAGGTTCAATGTGAATAAATGTAAAGTTATGCATCTTGGTAGTAATAATCTCTGTGCTTCATATGTCCTAGGGGAGGTAATACTGGGGGAGTCACTTATAGAGAAGGATTTGGGTGTCCTTGTAGATGGTACATTGAATAACAGCATACAATGTCAATCAGCTGCTTCTAAGGCTACCTGGATATTGTCATGCATGAAACGAGGCATGGACTCACGGGGCAAGGATGTAATGGTATCACTTTAAAAAGTGTTGGTGCGACCTCATCTGTAATATGCAGTTCAGTTCTGGGCACCAGTCCATAGAAAGGACGCTCTGCAGCTGGAAAAAGTACAGAGGAGAACGACTAAACTGATAAGGCTAGTTTCACACTAGCGTTATTGTTGGATCCGCGGGGTCCAGCAATAATGGTTCCGTTACTGATAATACAAAAATGTGGATCCGTAATGAACGGATCTGGTTGTATTATCTTTAACATCGCTGGGACGCATCCGTCATGAACTCCATTAAAAGTTAATGGAGGACGGATCCGTTTACTAGTGTGTCACACCGAATGGATCAGTCCCCAATGACATAGAGCAAACTGCAGCATGTTGCGGTTTTCTCTCCGGTCTGGAGACGGAACAAAATGCTTTTAGGAGCATTCCGTTCTCTTTAGTTCAGTTTTGTCCCCATTGACAATGAATGGGGACAAAATTGAAACGTTTATTCTGGTATTGAGCCCCTATGACGGAGCTCAATACCGGAATAAAACAACGCAAGTATGAAAGTAGCCTAAACTGATAAGGGGCATGAAGGGTCTTAGTTATGAAGAAAGATTAAAATAATTGAATTTATTTAGTCTTGAGAAAAGACGTCTAAGGGAGTACATGATTAACGCATGCAAATATAT
>ONZH01011495.1:0-20478 GCA_900303285.1 Rhinella marina
TAAGATGTTTTGTCTGATCGAAATGCGTTGGCCGTGAATACAATTAAGATTTTACTCCTGTGCGGGACAATTTTCTACACTGAATCATTTCTGATTAGCACACTACTATCTCTGGGTCTTGTAAGACAATAGTCCAATTATTGGGAGCCACTATAATCCTTTTCAATTCTGTATTAAAGGGGTTGTGTCACTTCAGCAAATGGAATTTATCATGTAGAGAAAAGTTAAAGGGGTTTTCCGAGTTATTTTTTTGTTCTTTATATGTTACTAACTTGTCAGGTATAACAACTTTCCCATTTCTAAAGCTGCTGGTTTCTCAGAGTTGACTGAGGGTCACATGACCTGTGATGTCAGCTTATCTCCCTGGTCTGTGATGTTTCGTTCACAAGCCTCAGAGTTCAGATAACAGTCTGTACACGAGAAGTCACTGGCCACGCCCCCTTTCTTTGCCGGGCTCCTGCTATCGTCTCTCTCCCTGGATTCCTTCAGATAAAACATTAACCCCTTCAGCCAGAACACACTGAGGGCTCAAAGCTTTATAACAAATAGTAGCTGCAGCAGTGAGAGGAGACAAATGCTGGGCAAGGAGCTATAGAGGAATTGTACAAGAACAGGTAGGGAGAATTTCCTGTGTGTATCAGCAGTGTCATTGTACAGCTGGGACTTGTAGTCCTACACATACAACATGCTGCTGAGTATCCCAGCAGGCAGACATGTACTCACAGCACTTATATTCACTGCCTTTGCAGAGAAGGGGGGAGGGGGAGGGGCAGAGATTGTTATTACTGCAGGTAAACAAAGGCCAGAAGAGAACCAGGGAAATGAGGAAATATAGATTTTTTTTTGCCTAAAACTTGCTGAACTTAGTTATATATTGTTACCATCAGATTTACAGTGCTATATTTTTTTTTCCATAACTTGGACAACCCCTTTAATACAAGGCACTTACTAATGTATTGTGATTCTCCATATTGCTTCCCTTTGCTGGCTGGATTCATTTTTCTATCACATTATACACTGCTCATTTCCATGGTTACAGACCACCCTGCAATCCATCAGTGGTGGTCATGCTTGCACAATATAGGAAAAATTGTCAGCCTCTCTGGTGGTCGGGACCATGGGAGCGCACATAGGCTAGTGCTTTTTCCTATAGTGTGCAAGCATGACCAACACTGTTCGATTGCAGGGTGGTCTGTAACCATGGAAATGAGCAATGTGTAATGTGATGGAAAAATGAATCCAGCCAGCAAAGGAAGCAATATGGACGATCACAATACATTAGTAAGTGACTTGTATTAACTTTCTCTACATGATAAATGCCACTTACTGAAGTGACACAACCCCCTTAAGGTGAATTCAGACGAATCAAAAATCATCTAGATTCCTTGTTCCCGATAATCTGCCCATCTAAATGTGCCTCCAATCACCTGATGAACAGCAAAACGCTCGTTCATTGGGTGATCCAGTCACATCCATCATCGTTTCTGGGCAGGAAATCCTTCCTGACAATTGGTTGCTCCATTGGCCCGCCCAAACCTCTTAAGAGAACTGTGACATCAGTACCTAATCTCAAACATGCCACAATAAAGGCAACCACATTGTACAATCTAATGTCCAGTAACTGAATGCCTCCGTCCCATCTGATTATCAATAGTTTTGTATACACAATAGGAGGTCTCTTTCTGCCACAGAAATGACGTAAATGCAGCCTGTAGTCTTAGGAAAATGCATCATTTTATTTCAGATTTTGATGTAAATGTGCCCTTAAGACTAGCTCGCCATGTTTGGTTTTCCAGCTGAATAAGAGGACACAGTTTAGCCAAAAGAGAACGTGGCTTGAGATGCGACAACCTGCAAAGGTTTCCGCAGTCTAAATATCAGACAGAATTAGTAATCAGCCCCACTAACTGCACACAGTGCACATTGCTCCAGTGCAGAGGGTTAATCCAACAACCTTGGCCGCCAGCCCAAGCTCCACGTTGCAAAACAAACTGTACTATCTCATTAGGGCGTCGGAGAGATTTCATTCCTGGTGTGCAGACGTTCAGATGATTTCTATCAGTCTCCCTTTGCTCTGGATCATAAAATAAAGCAAGGACTCTAGGATAACATAACAGAATGATGAGCAGATCTTCAAAGAAACCATCAAATGCACAGCTCTAATCTGCTAACAAACACTCAAATGCTGAGCAATCTGACTTCTTACCTAAATGCACAAAAAAAAAAAAAAAAAAAAAAAAAAGCTTAACCTGCTTACTAGGATATTACACCACTACAGTGTATACCATTCAACTTGGTCAGCCGTCGACTATTCTAGATTGACCACTCATTCTAATTCTTGGTGGCAGTCTGTGCTTAGATCTAGTGATCAGCCACCAGTCTAAAGACAACCGCTATAAATCTGTGACTATTAGAAAAAAAAAGTGACAACAGGGACAACTTTAGGAATGCAGAGGAGAAAAAAAAAAAAAAAAAAAGGATCTACCTACTACAGCTGAACAGAATATGACCGTAAACAGGTCAAAGGTACATTTATAATGGTCATTTTCTGCAGCAGTTAAAGGGTGGTCTAGAATTCTCTGAAGTCTGGCTAAGACCTTGTGCACACAACCATAGTTTTTAACGTGCTATCCATTTTTAAAACGGATTGCACCCCGACCCACGTAAGTCAATGGGGCTATGCATACATCCATTTTTTTTCAAGGATCCAGTTTAGTATGCACACAGAGGCTTTTTTTCAAGGATCTATTTTTTTTTTGCCGACTGACTAGGAGACTGCCATCTGCATGAGATTTTATAAAATAAAGAGATCTCCTATCCTCACCCGTTCAACCCTGACACCTCTCCAGCTCCAGTCCCCATCAGTCCTGCAGTGATGACGTCACATCCATCATTCACATAACAGGCTGGTCCAGCTAATCATTGGCCTCAGCCGTTAGGTGCTCATTAGATAGATCACAGAAAGGAGTCTCTCTCCATGCTTTCAAAGATAAAAATCGTAGAAGAAATCTGCACATTACCTCCTTTCCTCGGTTAGACAGGCCAGAGTCTCCTCCAATACGCCCCTTAACATTCAGATCGCTCTCCCCATGTCGGCACATATAGATGGATCGGGGGGTCACATGGATATTCATGAGGTAGTAAACAATCCGGCTCTGGATATGATCCATAACACGGTTAACTAGATATCTACGGCCAACATCCATGATCTTAATGTACGACAGCTCCCTAAAAAAAACAAAATATAAGACACCATCATCAACCATTTAGTTCCTTTACAAACATCTGCCATTTGATAACATATGGAGATTTCCCTTTCATATCTACCTCCTATCTATCAGTGCTGATGTAAGCCTATCAAAGAGATTACAACAACCTGTGTTCTGCTGACAGGTCCGCAGGGAATCGGAGAAGGTTAGGACTGGAGGTTAGCATGGGTCACCTCCTATTTGTTAAGAAATGTACATTAACATACGGCTGTTGTATTCTATGCTTCTATTCTGAATGCACGAACCCTCCACAGCATCTTCAGCTGCTATTAAAGTGGTCCTACATGATCAAATAACAGACCAGCGGTGGGAATAGGGACATGAAAAAGCTTTCCAATATATAAATTTGCCTCAAACTACTAATTTGGGAGCATCTTCTCTTGTATGATAAAGTGGCAACAAGGAGTTCTCATTCCTCATCAAGGGGTGTTTGGACAATGTTAAAGTGTGTAGGGGCACATGCCCCAAACAGTGACGGAGTGGCAATGGATCCTTCAGGAACGAACACCAGTGGGCTCATGCCCAGGGGGCTTCCTGAGCCGTGGACATAAACATCTATGTATCAGGCCAGTGGCCACAGGTGCCCTCCTGAATTCAACTGTACTGTTGTCCACAGAAGTCGTCATGGCAGTCTGTGCTGAATGGAGAAGATGAGGAATGAGAACTTCTACATCAGAGGAAATGTCACTGGAAGTAATAGGTATGTAGAGCTGTATTCCCATGTATGGCACTGGCCACCACAGAGGGGCAGTATTTTGTGCTGCATTGTGATACTTCGATATTTTGTGCAGCACTATGGTATTGCTGGTCAACCCTACAACATGGGGCCACTTTAAGTTGTTTTCCAGGGCCACGTTAAGTTCCAAATCCACTCAGCCCACAAATGTTAACAGGGTGAGCCTCTTTTGGTTATTGTTGACCACTGCGTTTGTAAGATGATTATATAGCACTTACTAATATAATCTTTGTTAAAATTCTGCACCATTTTTCTATGTTTCATAAGGCATGCTCCCTTGTTTACAAAGTCTTTTATGTTGTCCACACTGAGGTCCTGTCTATTATATGGCTGCTGATGGAGGGTCAGGTGACCAAGCAGATCACCTCCATGTGAGGTCTCCTGCATCTTATTCCGGAGTTTAGTGCAGTGTGCATAAATGGAGGAGGCATCACATGGAGGTGATTTGCCTGGTCACATGACCCTCCATTAGCAGCCATTTTATGGACAGAACCTCTGTATGGACAGCACAAATGAATGTGCTTGTCTTTTGTCTCTACAGAATAATACAGACTGCTAGGTTATTCAATACCATGCGGTTTTAAAGGGATATTCGCTAGGATATGCCCCCATTGTCGGGTTTCCTGAGGTCCGGCCACCACCAGGCGCAGCTCCCCAATGCTCCCATAGAAATGAATGGGAGCACCCCGCGCACGCGAGGCCACCGCTCCATTCATTTCTATGTAGCCGACGGAAATAGCCGAGCCTCTACTATTTTCAGCGGCCCCATAGAAATTAATGGAGGGCGGCTGCGCATGCGCGGTATGCTCCAATTCATTTCCCAGAGGTGGGACCCGCACTTATAAGACAATGGGGGCATATCCTATCGATATTACACCTTAAAGGGTCATTCCCATCTTAGACTATGGGGGCATGTGATGGAAAAATAGCCCGTTGGTGTGGTAGAGACCTACTTGTCAAGGTTCTCGTCCAGTGTCTCATAGGAATTCTTGTAGCACTCTATCCTCTTCATGAAATCCTCCGTGGCCTCCTCACTGGTGCAGTTAAGATAGTCTGGGCTGCCCAACTTCACTTGCTGAGATGGAAAGGAAGAACAGACACCTCATCAATTCTTAGGTATATTGAACGACAGCATAAACAAATTCATAAAACGAAGAATGGAACAAATGCAATATTCTAACTGCTAATAAACCGCCTGCTCAGTGCTTCTGGGCTACTCTACCATCCACAGGCAAGCCACGCTCCAGGATTTGCGAGATCCTCTGGACAAGTCATCAGTATCTAAATCGATGGGCGTCCGAAACCTGGGACCCCCGCCAATCAGCTGTTCTGTGAGCGCCGCAGCTTTCTGTCTGCTTTTCCTAGGCCAAGCGATGACACATTCATCAACTGTCTTGTGGCCTAGGAGCAGCTCAGTTGAAGTGAATGGGGTTGATCGCGATACCAAGCACAACCGCCAATGTGAGGCGCTGTGCTTGGTTTGCTGCGAGAAGGCACTGGTGCCTTCTCAAAACACCCGATTGGTGGGTGTCCCAGGGGTTGGACCCCACTGATCAGATACTGATGACCTATCCAGAGGATATGTCCTCAGTATAAGAATATCGGATACCCCTTTAAAGGGTTTCTGTCACCAGTTTTTTCAGTATTAATCAGGCTGACATTAGAGATGTACTAATGTCACCTGATTCCAAATATATATCTGTTTTATTTACTGGTTCCCCCATTTTTATATAAAATGAACTTTTATTTTATGCTAATAAGGCCTCTAGATGCAAGGGGCGTTACCCCTGCTCCTAGAGGCTCTGTTGATTGACAGGCCCAGGCAGAGAAGAAACACTCCATTCACCATATCTTGCAAGGACCTTCAATGATGTCATGACCATGTGATCAGTCACATGGTTAGGATCACACAAACAGCCTGTTTGCTCCTAAACCATGTGACTGATCACATGGTCATGACATCATTGAAGGTCCTTGCAAGCTATGGTGAATGGAGTGTTTCTTCTCTGCCTGGGCCTGTCAATCAACAGAGCCTCTAGGAGCAGGGTTAATGCCCCTTGCACCTAGAGGTCTTATTAGCATAAAATAAAAGTTCATTTTATATAAAAATGGGGGCACCAGTAAATAAAACAGATATATATTTGGAATCAGGTGACATTAGCACATCTCTAATGTCAGCCTGATTCATACCGAAAAACTGGTGACAGAAACCCTTTAATTAAACACCATGGATGATAAAGGACTTTTAAGGCACTGCTTACCACAATGTTCTCAGCGATAACCTCTGGATCCACGCACACAGATTCCACAAAGAAAGTCTTCAGCAGAACATGAAATAAAAGAACAATGTTATAGATGTGGTTATTACACTGGGGCAGATGTTCTAATTTTTGTTATGGCTCATTTTAGCATCTGTCTGCGATGCTGGATTAAGTGCAGGATGCTTCATATTTAGTCAAGGGGTTAGCGGCTCACATTTTTTATAGGCTTCATTTTACACATCATCAAGTCATTGAGATCTTGGCAGACAAGCTATGTCCACTCAAATAGTTGTGTGCATTGAGTTCTATGTATGGGAATAGTAAAAATCAGGGAAACATGCTATGAAGAAAGATTCAAATAAACAGGGCAATAGTGAAGAAGAAGGTGTGGAGCTCGGTAATCACACATCATTTCGTTAAATGTATCTGTAGACACTCAGAGCTGAGGATAAATATAAATGTCCTCTTACTAGTCACTAGGTAAGGGCTCCTGCACACGACCGTTGATCGGCCATTCCATGCATTGGGAACCGCAATTTGTGGTCCCAAGACACGGGTCTATCTGCATCACAAAAAAGTAGTGCATGCACTATTTTTTGTGGTGCGGAGGCACGGACAGAAACATTACATAGTTCCTCCATTCCCCACTGGACCTTCCGGATGCAGGGTGCACACAGCCGGTGCCCACTGTTTGTGGTCTGCAATACAGGCACGGCCGGGCAATGGCTGTGTGCATGCTGCCCATCACCAGACAAAGAAGAACACTATTTGGTTGGCTGATCGCATCTTCCTTGTGGCACCAGAAATTGTCGTTTGGCGGCAGCACATCGCCCTGTGTAAATATCTGCCGACAATATGCAAACTTAATGGGGGATGAATGATCACATGATCATCTGGTTCTGCACGTTGTGTATCGCGCCCTTTCAGGGCTGAAATTACCCTGTATAAAAGGACCCTAACATATACCATATTGGGAGTTTTCCCAATTAACAGGATGGGGAATAACTGGTTGGTCGGTGGGTCTGACCATTGGGGCCCCCTAATGATCACAAGAATGGGGGTTCTGTGCTCCCCGCTATAAATGGAATTATAACTGACAGACATAGCACAGCGTTCAGTTAATGGAGTGACAGAGAAAATACTCCACTGTCGTTTCATTCAAGTGGAGATCATGGGACCTCCATTCTCATGATCCTACACCTTCTCCATTGAGGAGACCAGGCCATTTGTAAAGGCCATCAGCTGCTCCACTAATTTGAGTTATGTAAAAGCCCTAGAAGATGATAAGAGTAAAGATTACAGCTGGAAGGATTGTACAGAATGCAGAAGGAGCAAGTCTTATTCCAAGAAAACGTCACTTATATTTTATAGGAGATTGTGCTTTTCTGCTGCTGTGGAACATTCATTGTGTGCGCCACATTGTTAGTGAAAGCTCTTACTTTGAAGCCATGCTGATCAGCAAACTTAAGGATGGTTTCCCGTCGTTCGCGGGTTGTGTTTGTTGCATCAAAAACCTGCAGAGGAAAAATGGCAAGGAAAGTTACCGCTATTATCATGGAATATACAGTGTAATTAACGCAAGTTTTCAAAATTGCTTTGAACATTTCCTGAGAAAAGCCAACTGGATCACTGTCATTTGCCACCTAAATACACCCTGTACAGGAGTATAAAGTGCACATATTTATGTTAAAGGGGTATTTCCATCATAGAAGGTGATGGCATGATGCTAGGCTATACGATGACAATCTAATCAGTAGCGGGGTATCTGACCTCTGGGACCCCTCCAATTCATAGAATGAAGGTGCAGCAGTGGGGGTGGTCAGGAGCACCGTTATACGGGGAAATTGTGAGGGTAGGTTCACAAGGAGTTTTTGAGGCAGATTTTCCTGCAGGTTTTTTTTTAGCCAAAACTAGAAGGGGATTCGAAAGGAATCAGAAATCTAAAGAAAGGCCTTATAACTTTCCTCCCTGCTGGATCCACTTCCAGCTTTGGTTGAAAAACCTGCGGGAAAATCTACCACAAAACCTCCACCAAAAAAAACAAAAAACTCTGCATGGACCGAGCCTAAGGTTACCGCTATAATGAGTGTGAACGTGTGTGTTTTACAGTAGCGCCAAACTGGATGAGAGTCTCATTCACACACTGCGTAAAAAAAAAAAAAAAACGAAATCGCCTGCAGTGCAGATTTTAATTCCACAGCATGTCAGTTTATGCTGCAAAATTATGTCAATGCTCAGGGTAAAATCCAAGGCACATCTGCAGTGGAAATTATACTGCAGAATCCCGGAAAATTCTGCACAGGAAGATCTGCCTTATGCGGCCATACCCTGAAGGAGTTAAAACACTTAGCTAGTGTTGGGATTTCAGTAGTACTCCGCTGATTAAAGGGGTTCTCATGTACAACAGATCTTGATGAGAAATCCTCAGGATAGGTCATCAATATCAGATTGGTGGGGTCAGACACCCACCCAGAACCTCCACTGACCAGCTGTTTCAGGCTCCAACGGAACCCATAGCTAGCAGTGTACGGTGTGGAAGCCGAAGGCTGTAGCTGTCAGCACCGGTCTACTCAAGCTCAGCTCTCACTCACTTGAATGGGAGCCGAAGTGCAGCACCCCAGCACGGCCACTACATACTGTATGAAGCCTTCTGTTTCCAGCTCGATACACTGTACAATTTCCAGAGCCACAACAGCCTGAAATAGCTGATCAGTGGGGATGCCAGCTGTCAGACCCCCATCGATCTGGTAATGATGACATATCCAGAGGAAAGGACATTAATATCTGTAGCCCATAGAACAGCTTTAAATGACGCCTTTATGTGAGAAATCCCCTTTAAAGGGAACCTGTCATCACCTTTAGGTTGCCCGTACTGTCGGCAGAATAAAGTAGAGACAGGTGAGATGATTTCAGCGGTCTGTCATTTATAAGCTAAAGGGATTCTGTCACCACGATTTTGCCTATTAAGGTAATCATACTACTGGATTCAGCTGAGCATGGGGATCTCAAAAACGTTATTATTATAGATCATATTTGATGATAAAAAAACGTTTTTTATGAAATGCCAATCACTTACATAAGGAGCCCAAGGGGATGTGCCCAGCGCCGTTGGAGCCGGGTCACGCCGATACAGTTGGAGCCCAGGACCGCCCACCTCATTAATATTCACGTCACTGCTTCCAGCAGTGACGCTCCGTCCTCATTGTAATCCCGCACATGCGCAGTACCTTCTCTGAGGCCGATGCCCGCAGACCGCTTTAGGTACTGCGCCTGCGCGGGATTACAACGATGACGGAGCTTCACTGCTGGAAGCAGTGAAGTGAATATTAATGAGGTGGGCGGTCCTGGGCTCCAACTGTATCGGCGTGACCGGGCTCCAACGGCGTGCATTATCAAATCATCAACTATGATCTATAATGTTTTTGAGATCCCCATGCTCAGCTGAATCCAGTAGTATGATTACCTTAATAGGCAAAATCATGGTGACAGAATCCCTTTAAAGGTAAGTGGTTGCCAAGAACCAACATCACAAACATTGCCGACTGGGCCTGGAAAAAAGTCAAATCTTCATAAGAGTCATGGTTATTCATGAATTCCTGCTCTCCCTGGCCACCTGCTGATGACTGACAGGCTTCTACCTAGTTTTCTCCCTTTCTCTCTAGGAGAACTGCCAATCATCAGCAGATGGGCGGGAGAGCAGGAGATTATGAATAACCAGGACTCTTCTCAGGTAGATTTGACTCTTTTCCAGGCCTGTGCTGCTGCAATTATGATGCTGGTTCTCAGCAACCACTGACTTTTAGCTCATGAGTGACACACCGCTGAAATCTGCATTTCTGTCACTACTTTATACTGCCCTCAGTACGGTCAGCATAAAGTTGATGACAGGTTCCCTTTAAGTCTGCATTCACATCTGTGTCGGAAGCTTCATTAGGGTTTCCACAACCAACAGCAGTCCGTAATGGGGAAGAGCCTCCCTAGCATCCCCTGCAATGCAATGGCAGCCGTGCGGGGAGGAGGATAAGTATAACCTATGAGCTGCCCAGGCATTAGGGTGGCGGGGGTCATTATAGAGGTTGTATAACCCTTTTAAGGAAGAGATTTTTCAAGACCAGTCCTTTCTGTGCTGGTCTTGATATCCCCAGTGCTGCCAGAGGATGTGCCTAATTTAGGATATGGCGATGGCAGTGTAAAAAAAGAGGCACTTGTAACTTTTTTTTTTCTGAAAAGTTGCATTCAAAAAGTCATAAACACACTGCTTGTGAATTTTTAAAGTGATTAAGCATCAGTATCGGATCTTACAAGTTGTTTTTTTTCACAGTAAAAGTAAGGGGGTGAGTTATCGCCATGCTGTACATATACAATACTTACTGCTACATGTCCACCTTCCTCTGCCAGATATTTCTTGACATCATTTAAAGCCAGTAAGGCACATTGTCTGGAAAGAGAGTATAGAAAATTCTATCTATGTCTAGATAACACGGACAAACACATAAATGTGTGTAGTCTTATACAGATTTAGTAGTGAGGGGGCTTTCAATAGACTGGGTTAGACTAAGGCCAAGTCAGACAGAGGCAGCTTTGTCTGTAATCTGGGTCACAGCGCAGGGGGCTTGAAGGCTCCTGAAGAACACATTTCTGGCATTCTCCATCTCAAGTTCCAGCAATGTTTTCCGATTTCTTCAGTATGGACCTCGGGTGTGTAGGTTTATAGCTTTCTTTAGGCCCATTTAGGGTATGTTCACACAGCGGAATTTGAATATCCGCCTTCAAAATTCACAATCCATGTGTGTTTTTTTTTTTTTTTTTTTTTTTTACTTTTTGTTTTTTTAACCAGTGGGTGTTTACTTCAACACAAAACTGCATTTTCAGCTTCAGGTTTGGATTTGTGCCAAAAACGTGTGGACACGTATGGAGCTGCTCTTTAATGCTTCTCATTCATTTCAATGGAAGATTCAGCGCAGTTTCCACCCCAAGATTGGGCGTGCTGCTTCTTTTTTCCATGTGGAAAAAAAAACACAAGTGCTGTTTCCCACTGAAATGAATGGGATGCTGCTCTAAAGGTGTTTTTGAGCTGATTTTGAGGTGAAAATGTTCCAAAAACAGCACCAAAAACGCAGAGTGAACTGGCCCTTACTGTGAAATCTACCATATAGAGTAAATTATTTTCATATATGCACATTAGATGCTTCTTATTTTACTTTCCAATACTCTAGAAACTCGACATCTGTACTGGATTATCAGAACTAATAGTTGTAAATTCTAATTCTGTATTACAATCCTTTCCACACACACACACAAGTGACTTACATTCATGCTTAAAGTGGTTGTCTCACTTCTGCAAGTGGGATATATCATGTAGAGAAAGTTACTAAGGCACTTACTAATGTATTGTGATTCCATATTGCTTCCTTTGCTGGCTGGATTCATTTTTCTATCACATTTATACACTGCTCGTTTCCATGGTTACAACCACCCTGCAATCCATCAGTGGTGGTCGTGCTTGTACACTATATGAAAAAGAGCCAGCCTCTCTGGTGGCCAGGACTGTGAGAGTGTGCATAGGTTAGTGCTTTTTCCTACAGTGTGCAAGCACGTCCACTGCTGCTGGATAATAGGGTGGTCATAACTATGGAAAAAAGATGCGTATAATGTGATGGAAAATGAATTCAGCCAGCAAAGGAGGCAATATGGACAACCACAATACATTAGTAAGTGGCTTACATTAAGTTTCTCTACAGGATAAATGCCATTTACTGAAGTGACACAACACCTTTAAAACTGCAAGTACCCGGACTGAAGGCTGACCTATTACAGTCAATGGGTTTATGCACAGGTTGTTTTTTTCTTAGTTGCTCTGTGTAAAAAAAAAAAAAAAAAAAAAAAAAAGGTGGCATGCGTTTTTCAAACATAGCTTGCCCAATCAACTCAACGGGTCAGTGAAAAAAAACTGAAGGACAGTCCATTTTTCACTGATGGCTTCTAGGAGATGCCCTGTGTTGGGCCTCATGCACACAAGCATATTTTTCATCTGGGTGCTATCCGTATTCTTTGCAGATAGCACACTGGTTCATTAATCTATAGGGTCATGTACATGTCTGTGTGTAACATACAGAGGCTTCCAGTCCCTGACTATGGACATGTGCCATAACTCTCACTGCCCACCACCCTGCCTATCTGACTTATTACATACAGGCGTCTTCAGCACTCAGTAGAACGCTAAAGACAGAGTCTCCTTAGTAGCACTCACTTACAGCTTTGCAAAGACTCTTTAAACTGAAATTACTGTTAGGCTACTTTCACACTAGCGTTCCTATTTTCCGGTATTGAGATCCGTCATACGGTCTCAATACCGGAAAAAACGCTTCCGTTTTGTCCCCATTCATTGTCAATGGGGACAAAACGTAACTGAACAGAACGGAGTGCTCTAAAATGCATTCCTGTCCATTCTCATACCGCAGAGCAGCATGCTGCGCTCTTCTTTCCATCCTGAGATGCGGAGCAAGACGGATCAGTCATGACACACAATGCAAGTCAATGGGGACGGATTCGTTTTCTCTGATACAATAGAAAACTGATCTGTCCCCCATTGACTTTCAGTAGAGTTCATGACGGATCCGTCTTGGCTATGTTATAGATAATACAACCGGATCCGTTCATAACGGATGCAGATGGTTGTATTATCAGTAACGGAAGTGTTTTAGCTGAACCCTGCTGGATCCAGCAAAAACGCAAGTGTGAAAGTAGACTTACACTTGAAGAAAGCCCCTGACTTCTGCCACTTAATGCCCCCTGCTCCCCCTACAAGTGTACTCCTATTAACAGCGCAGGCAAAACGCCCCTTATTTTTAACAGCGCAATAAACCACCCCTTTAAGAACACTATCTCCACAATGTTGTTTCCCCCTCATTCCAGTCCATATTTTACTACGTATATAGTTTGTGTTGTTGGCTTTTGCTGCTGTATAAAGTTCTCACAACCATCTCACTCTTTGACTATACAGTTGATTCCAATTTTAATACATTCCCCTGGATTATGTTGGAAAAACTTTATTTTATGGCTTATAAAGAAACTATACACTTACTTCCGAATTTTCTGGCCTTCTTCATTATCTGGTAGGAAGAACTCAAAGGACCTGAAAGACTTGACAAGATCCCTGCGGTACTGCCCGACATTAAACTCTGCAAGAGCGAAAGGAAAGGGGGAAAAAAGGAAGTGACTACCAAACACCACACACTGCACAAATGACAATGGATCTGCGAGAGGCCTCCAAATCACACCACATGCAAAACACCCACTGAACGGCCCTAAGTATCTCTCCGCAAAAATGCAGGAATATATGCGGCCCCATTCACCTCTATGGGGCCGGGAGCCGCGGCATGGAGCTAGCTCATTTGAAGCATGTCCTATACTTATCCGTGCGTACTGACAAGTATAGGCATTATCAATGGGGCCGCACGGCGTGTGTTCCGAGCGCTGCGGAACACAAGCCGGGCGGCCCCCGTATATTTGCGGGTCCGCAGTAATGCGGGCCTGCAAATATACGGTCGTGTAAATGGGGCCTAAAAGTGCTCTCCAGTTCTAGAATCATAGGACACACAAGGTCCTAGTTCTAAGGAGTCCAGCCATGGTCCTGTGCAGCACAAATATACCTCTAAAGCGGGCAATCAATATATTACATTTGTGGCGCATATTATTTTGGACCCCCAAATCACTGGCACCTCCATTCAGTAATGGTGTACATTCTTAGTCTGCGCCGGAAGCTTTTTTGCTGATCCATGACTGTCTATGTTACTAATATGACCATGGGCATTGCCCATAATCTAACATAATATTGTGAAAAATCAGTTGTGATGTTTAAGTCTCAGGGTAAAGGGCCAAATATAAAAAAGACAGTGAAAAAAAAAAAAAAGCTGCCTATAGAAATCAATGTCCACATATTAGCCTCAGGGTTACGAACCGTCCCGCACGCTCATTGTATTCAGTACTGTCCACCTGCACCATGACAGCAGCCTCCAGCTTCTTCTGATGGAGCAGGGAGCTGGAGACAGGATTGTCCTCCTGGTTTATTTGCTGGTGCTTCAGGTTTAGTGACCTCTACCAGTAATTACTGCAGGAGTAAAAGCATTGCACGTTCACACTGGGAAATACTTATTACCTTTGGTTGGAACCCCAATCCAGTTCAGATAGCGAGTCAATTTCTTGGAGATGTAAGTCTTGCCTCGGGCCGGGAGACCCACCATAACAATGAGAGTAGGGCAGTTGGTCATACATACTGCAAAGAAACAAGGAGAGCTGGTCAAAAGATATCCTATGGGGAAATGGAAGGGTCACAGTTTTCAAAAAGCTTTTGCTGTCAAGTAACAGAAAATTTATTTTGAGTACAGAGACCCCACCTCCCCGATCACTAGAACAAGGAGAGAGAAGTGCTTACATATCCTGCCCTTCTCCTCACTGCAGAGGATGGAGTCAGCATGATGAGTGATCACTGGGGGTCTCCGCATTCACACCCCCACCAATCAAAACTATTGATGTGTCTCGGACATATCAAAAGTAAAAAAAAAAAACAAAAAACACAAAACTCAGTGACCCTTTGAAGCCACAGACGTTACATGGTTCTGAGCAGTGGCGTACATAGAGAAGTAAGGGCCCCATAAAAAGGATCAAACCAGCCTCCCCACAGGACAGGAGGGTTTCTGCCTAAACCCTTTTCAGTGACCCTTGGGCCGTTTTTTCACTGCTTCATTTGCTAAAAGTAGTTCCTTTAGAGGGTAGAGTCCTGACCAAGTTTTCACCTTCAGTAGAAGAGGGAATGATCCCAAATGGGCCCCATAGCATTCGCATGATCTGCCGCTATGGTAGTTACGTTCTGAGATATTCTAATCACCAAAGATCTAACCCACCGACCACCCACTGCCTGTAAATGATAAGAAATACCACAGCGTACCCAAAAACAGGAGAAGAGAACAGTAGATGTCCGGTAGCAGCTGGCTGCTCTTTATGGTCACATCTCAGTTATGGGGGTGGGGGAAGAATTAAAAACCCCTGCAGCGGTAGTAAGGGTACTTTCACATTTGCGGCAGGCTGTTCCGGCGGGTCAACAGCCCGCTGAATCCGTGCTGCCGCAGGTGCACATGTGGAGCTGGAACTACGCTCCGGCCCCATTCACTATAATGGGGGCGGTCGACTTATCCGGCAGTAGCACGGCAAACTTGCCAAGAGCCGGCCGGACCAAAACTATGACATGTTGTAATTTTGGTCCGGCCGCCTCTCGGCAAGTTTCGGAGCGTAGTTCCAGCCCCACACGTGCACCTGCGGCAGCACAGATCCGAAACAGCGGACACACTGTCATTTAACACCGTCAGCTTATCTGTCACAGACCTGCAGGAAAAACAGTCACGTGGCGGGAGGAAGCCGGCAGTATATATGGGAAGAGCTAGCTATATCCTGGAAACAAAGAGGGCGTTTCACTTTGAAATCAGGGAGCCAGGAGTAAAAAGCAAATAAACAGAGGAGAAATCCACATTGCAACATTGTTTCATAATGTATCTTGTAACTTTGTATTTGGTAATTCTGGTAGACACCCGCCATCTATCACTAGAGGTGAGCAAAGTATTCAGGTTCGATTTAGCTACTTTAAAATTGCTTTGTGACAAAATACATGGTCACAAAGTGCATTTCTTTGTAAATAGTGGGTGCAATGACGGGAAGCAACGATTACGCCGCTCCCAGCCATTGTACCCCTCAGATGCCGCATTCATAGCCGATCGCGGCATCTGACAGTAATAACAGTGTAAAATTAAGAAAATTAAAAAAAAAAAAATATATATATATATATATATATATATATATATATATATAATAATAATAATATCACACTTAAATTAACCATTTGCTGGTGATGGGCTGGCCGCCGCCATCTTCATTGAAGACAAAATCTCACGTTGCCCTTGGTGATGTCAAACGTCACCCCGCACGTGATTTCATGCAAGAGCTTCAATCAAGATGGCAGCGGCGGCAAATAGTTGAGTCAAGTGATTTTTTGTTTTTTACCACCATTCAGGGAAAATCAATTCGCTACCACGAAGCATGACGAAATTCAGCTTTGCAGCAAATCAAATTTTCCCTGAAATTCAGATTAAAAAATACACTCATCACTAACCATCACACTCTCCAAACTCCTACTGCAATTAGTAAGGGGGCGCCACCACAGAGGATGCGGGAACAAGGGTCAAGGACCTCATGTTACCACCCAGAGGTGGGATATTCCCTAAATGTATAGGATGGTAATACCCTTTAGGCACCTGCACCATCCTGGTTTAAGGTTTTCCCAACTTCTCCGTTTCTAGCTCGTGTACTGGAACCCTCCTGACCTGCTGACTCTTCTCCACACCGGCTAATAAGGAGGCTGAAATGGTCATGAAGCAAGCACGGACAGAACAGACTGGCAGCGCTCAGGCGGTGCCACATCCCTGTGATTTGTAGTGCCGCCCTATGACTGCAGAGCACCGGCTTGTCTTTGGCACTGGACAGGATGGGACGCTGGTCCAGTCAGCGCCTCGCTGGGCAGACGGAACCAAGGGGACAATCAAGGATCCTGCTGATGAAAGACTGAAGTCGTGCTGATGCCGGTGAAGTTCACATTTACAGCCATGCATAATGCAGATCGTGCTGGAGCTGTCCTGCAGCAGTGTGTGTGACACGGCCACCCTCCCCTTCCCAAAATCCTGGCATACTGCGTCACCAGACAGAAAGACGTTGAGCGTTCATCAATACCAGGGCTCATACGGGCACTCAGGTCACCTACGGGCTCAGCCACCGTACAGGTGCACAGATGGCGGTACTAGAGTCACAGCCAACAATCCGCAGCTCTTCTCCAATGCATCAAGTATTCTGAGGACACTGGCAGACCATTTACCTGACTGGTTATTATGCCAGCTCTCTGCATGGGCACGGTACCACACAGAAATTAACCCTTTAGTGCCCTGTACCCATGTTTATGAGGAGGGCATGTATACAGACAGTGTGCCTTCTCCCCTCAGGGCACCTGCCTATTACATCAATCATAGACCCTCGTTCACACCCGGTCACATGACTGCGGTCCCTGCAGGGCACACACATGGCTGGTTACCTCTCCTCTGGGCGCTGTGCTGCACAGGATGGCCATTGTTATACGGGACCCAAATTTTCTTCAGAGGGTTCTGGGTGAGCTCCCGGAGACAGTCTGCCATGGCTGGGGGGCACACACCGCACACGGTTCAGTCACGCAGTGTCCGCACCGCACACATCACACCATCAGCACAGCGCCCGCAAATCCTGAAGAGTGACCGAGCCGGAACGCTTCCGCCCAGGGGAGGGGGCTAGTTTACCACAGTGGCGCCTATTGCGGCGCAGCACTCACTGTGACCTGCGTAGTGCTCCTAAAAGAAGCGCACGATCTGAGTACCTGAGTAATAGGATGGTCTGCATAGGACACATCAGAAGTAAAGTGCACGCTGGCCTATTCACTTCTATTGGGGTTGGATGGCACACAATCTAGATTTTTTGTGGATCTGTGTTTCCCTTCTAGAACATGTCTGATGGGGGCACAATGGGCTGCTCTGAGGTCTGATGGGGGCACAATGGGCTGGCTTCCTGGGGAGGTCTGATGGGGCACACTGGCTGCTCTGAGTCTGATGGGGGCACACTGGGCTGATCTGAGGTCTGATGGGGGCACACTGGGCTGATCTGAGGTCTGATGGGGGCACACTGGGGCTGATCTGAGGTCTGGATGGGGGCACACTGGGCTGATCTGAGGTCTTGATGGGGGCACACTGGGCTGATCTGAGGTCTGATGGGGCACACTGGGCTGATCTGAGGTCTGATGGGGGCACAGTGGGCTTATCTGGGGTCTGATGGGGGCACAGTGGGCTTATCTGGGGTCTGATCGGAGATCTGATGGGGCACAGTGTATTGTATTTGTTCCCATTTTGTTTTTGTTTTTACTTTAAATTAAGATATGTGCAGTGTGCATAGGGATTTGTTCATAGTTTTTTTTTTTTATAGTCCAGTATGCCCCCATCAGACCTTTTATAGTTAGGGGCATTGCTGGCACATCATGGGGGTATTACTGGCACATTATGGGGACACTGTGGGGGCATCTTAAACTGGCACATTATGTGCACACTATAGTGTTGGAGGGGGGGGAAGAACACTATGGGGGCATATTATATTAGGCACATTATGAGGGACACTAAGAAGGGACATTTATACTGGCACATTCTGGGGGACACTATGGGGAATCTTATACTGGCACATTATGGGGGCCATTATGGGGGCACTGTCGGGAAGAGGAGAAGAGCACTATGTGGGCATTTACTAGGGGCATTATATGGGGGTATTTTATACTTGCACACATTATAGGGGCACTAAGGGGGATTTTTTTTGTACTGGCACACATTATAAGGGACATTCTTTGTACTGGTGCTCATTTTAAGTATTGAAGATGGCAGGATAATGGAAAAGTAGGAACCTAAGATGTCTTTTTGTCAAACTGCAGAGACGAGAGATGGGTGAAAAATCATCATGGCGCCTGGTCTAAAGGAGAAGATGAGAAAAGAAGAACGTCTGCATCAGAGGAGAAGTCACTGGATGTAAGAGGTATGTGCGCTGGATATAAGAGGTATGTGCGCTGTATGCTGGATAGCACTGAATATAATGTGTATATGTAGTGCTAGGTACAAATGTGTATAAAATGTATATGGAGCAGGTAAATCTACTGTAAGTGTAGCCTAGGTGTAATTTATATACTGTATGGTGTATATGTGATTATGTGAGTGTAGTGTCTATATAGTCTGTTTATGTATGAGTACCTCCCAACTATCCCAAATCTGGGATAACTACTGAGTGGGGGCACAATGGAAACTAGGCAGGGTTGGAACATGTACAGATAGACATTGGGTGGAGTTAGAGGTGTGGGTGCTTTACAAAACCACGCAGCGCTGGTAGTTTAGCTCCTTAGGCTTTTTAAAAGTTTTGTGGTATGTGTATATATGGTGTATTTATGTATGTGTACCATATATATGGGGCATGTATATGCAAACGCCGCGTGTCTGCCGTATAGTATGGAACATGTTCTTAAAAATTTGAATCCCACCCCTGTGTGCAGGGACCAGGAACTAGCGCGGAGAGCCAGGTAAGTAGAATCAGTGAGAGGGACCCGGGCATATAGGGGTGCATTTCCAAGCTAGGAAAACCCCTTTAGGTTACCAGTCTGCCCCTGCACACGAATGTCAGTTCCCATCTGATGGTGGGTCTGTTCCGGCAGACAATCCCCGTGAATTCCAATCCTCCGCATTGTCTGCCAGAACGTGCACAAATCTCTGTTGGACCCCATTATACTTACCGGGGCCGGCGGGAGAATTCCGGCAGCATGTTCTGCAGGTGTGAACCTAGCCTGAGGGTGCTGGCACCCAGTGCAGGTCTGACATGCATTCAGAATGCAGTTTCCAGTTTAGCAGCTTCGTTAAACCCTGGTCTTCTGCATAGTGGAAATGATTTCATTAATTTCAGCTAGCTACAATAAAAAAAAAACTGCATCCTAAATACACGTCAGAACTGCACTGGGTGCCAGCACCCTAAGAAATACACCATGAGATAGGAACTGACTGATAAATCACTATGCACGTGTCCTCATGAAAGGCCATCAGCATCTTATTGGTGAGGGTCCAACTCCTGGCAACCCTGCCGATCAGCTACTTGAAGAGGGAGCGGAGCACCTGTGAGTGCTGCGCCCACCTCGTAGCTTACCAAGCACAGTACAGCGGCTGTGCTTGGCATCACGCTCTGCCCCATTCACCTGAAAGGAGCTGAGCTGCGCCTAGGCCAAGTGACTGATGAACGTGACATCACTAGCCCAGGAAGAAGCCACAGCACTCACCATAGCATTGCAACCTTTTAAAACGGCTGAACAATGGGGGTGTCAGGAATCGGTCCCCCGCCGATCAGATATTTATGACCTATAGTGAGAATAAGTTATTAAAGAAGAACTCCCGCAAAAATTTTTATTCTCTGACCTGTTAGAAAGGTGCATGATATAATCTGTAGTGAATGTCATCTTCTTATCAGTGACTGTTTCTGTGAGTAAAAACCTCTCTTCTTATTGTAGCTGGGTCATGTGACCAACTCCCTGACCTCCAACTGACCCAGGACAGAAAAGCAGTAACTGCTCTAT